>JAURVB010013364.1:0-17171 GCA_033002965.1 Piper betle | reverse complement strand
TATATATATATATATATATATATATATATTTATTTATTTATTTATTTTTCCCGGTCTTTACAAAGACGATTACAAATGGATCCAAAAAAGGACTGAACACTCTGTTCATTAGGTCCATAAATGCTCCTGGAGCATTTGTCAATCCAAAGGGCATAACCAAAAATTCATAGTGTCCAGACCTCATTCTAAATGCAGTCTTCGGAATATCCTCTGCTCTAATCTTCAACTGGTGGTAGCCGGATCTCAAGTCAATCTTTGAAAAGACCGTTGCTGAGCTCAACTAGTCAAATAGATCATCAATGCAAGGAAGATGGTATCTATTCTTAATGGTCACATGGTTTAGCATCCTATAATCGATGCATAAACGCATGCTTCCATCCTTCTTCTTCACAAACAACACCGGTGCTCCCCATGGTGACACGCTCTGTCAGATAAAACTCTAATCCAACAGTGTCTGCAATTGCTCCTTAAGCTCTCGGAGTTCTAGTGGTGCCATCCTATATGGGGTTCTTGAGATGGGTGCTGTCCCTGATATGAAATCTATAGCAAAATCGACCTCTCTCTTCGATGGCAATCCAGTGATCTCATCTAAAAAGACATCTATAAACTCCTTGGCAACTAGAATCTGCTCAACACTGGGCTTGTCCCCTGAGCCA
Organism: Piper betle; assembly: GCA_033002965.1. Lineage (NCBI taxonomy): Eukaryota > Viridiplantae > Streptophyta > Magnoliopsida > Piperales > Piperaceae > Piper > Piper betle. Next base: position 16,515 of record JAURVB010013364.1, on the reverse strand, counting down.
TTTTGTTCCACCAACAACAAAGCAGCCATCAACAACTCACAACCCCTGTCCAACTGTCTCAATGCATTCTGATAGGAGATCCATTCTTTCTCTCTGTTTCTGCCCTGACCATGGAAAAAGAAAAGGCGCCTTCTATGTAGAAAAGTCACCATCTTCTTCCGGTAATCTATTAGAGCTCACTGCTTGGACATTCAATCCATCCCAAAGATCACATCGAACTCTGTCATCTTGTCACGACAGTTGTGCCCGCTAATGCCTCTTCAACTGTGACTGCATTCTTCCTCATTGGCTATTCCATTAGGCATGCCATGCTCTTAAACATGCCAATCGCTGGTTGAAATCCATAAGAAAACCTCTTTTGCATCTGGCTTCCCTAGGAAAGAGCGCCCTTCATTTTTCACAAATTGCTCGTACTGCCAGAATCTATCGTCTCTTAATTCTGCAGATCTGTTGATATACTGTGGTAACGGCAACACTGCCAACTGTTGTAACGGCAACACTGCCACTGTTGATATACTATTCCTTGTTGTCTAACCACTAGTAGCTCCAAGGGGTCCACTGTCATGAATGCCCATCCCAGTCTAAAGAGGAGCAATCAGGGGAGCTGTAGGGATGGTCCCCTACTGCGCTAATGGAGGAGGAGGCGACAGCGGGTAGCCCATAGGAGAAGCGGCCTCTCTTCGTACTCTGTCATCTCCTAACGACCTCTTCTCAACTCGGGCTATGGAGAGGGCTATCTGACGAAGCTCTCTCCTGAACTCTTCCTGGCCTTCTTGTATCTGCCTCTGTGTCTCTACCAATTGGGTAATGATTGCATCTCTCTCAGTCTGGCAACTACGAGAACTACGGTGGCTAGTCGACGCATGCACATTGGCTTCTCATGATGGTGGTTGATATCTCGGCCTACTAGATGTTGTCTTGTTGGGTGCACGACTAGGACTAGTATGCCTAGGAGGAGAAGAGATGGATCCCTAGTCTGAGTCCTGCGAGATGCTTGCACTAACCATGGTGATTGACGCTCACTAATCAAACTTGTGCACATTGTCATTCAACTAAGTGGTGAGAAATCTGCAAACTGAAATGAGTAAATCAACAAAACATACCTGTCGGCTTGACTCAGAATAGCTTTGCACACACATGACCTATAATGGTATCCTCCTTCTTAATCGATCAAGAGTAGGCTCTGATACCAATCTTGTAACATCCCAATCCGGTTTACTCTCAACCCGGACCAAAACTGTTACAAAGGATTGAACCACTTGTAAACTGATTAAGTTGGCTGACCCAAAACCTGAACGGCTACGACATAACCCTTTCAACGTCTCAAGATGAGCACAACGCTAATGCACAAACAATATATGAATGAGATGCAACCCTAATAGGATACTACATGAATGCCATGATAATAACCACACACCAAAATAATTAAAATAGTAACAAAATTCATAAACCCTGGAATAAAACGGATAGAGCCTCCCCTAAAAGTGCAATAAGGGGACGACTTGTTCGAAACTCGACACATTATAGGGTATATATATAACCCATAATGCACACAACAATAGGAGTTAAGCAATAACACGTCTCATAATTGGGTCTAGCCCACTTGCAATTTCATACTCCACTCATTTGGTTCCTTTTAATTTCAGCATAGCACATCATTAGAGGTTTTCTCAAAACATTTCCAAGCTTTTCTAAAACAAGGCATACAAGCCTCACAAACACATGCATATATACACAAATATTTAAATCTAATACAACATCCAATCACATCACATCTTACGCAAAAGTAGGCATAGCGCCAAGTATGTGTGTGCAATGCACACGCTAATCTTTCGTCAAGGCCGACATACACCATTCATCGTCCTCACCTACATATAGTAGAAAAATGTCAGCAACGGGTGTCACTGGTCCAGAAATAACTAATATCAAGCTGGAACATGAGAGCAAACTCTCATCGAATGCAAACAATTATATATCTTCCTCAAGAACTCTCATAAGGGCAACTACAAAGGAGCTGTTGAGAAGCTGACTCAATAGCATCCTGATCTATCTGGTACTGTTCCACTCTCGGCACCTCTCCGAACCTCCATATTACTCTTGGCCTTGAGCACGAAGGCCGAGAACTCTTAGGCAGTTGCCTTTAGTACCCTTTGAACCAGAAGTCTGGACATGCACTGTACTAAACAGTACCCGTAAACCTCCATGTTCTGTGGGTGTGAGGAACTCAAACACGAAGTTGTCAGGATCCCTTGGGAATGGAATAGTCCGCTGGCACTAATCCAGAGCCCGCTTTGACTGGCACGGTATCCGCTCATGGCACGTGCAAGTCGACTCATCTTCTCGTGTCTCACTGGAAACTGGATAAAACTATTTATAGGGCTGCGTCGAGATTTTTTATAATAGGCCCGAAGGCAACTTGAGGTGGATCTTATTTTCGAAAACAAGCTCCAGGGATCTCATCCTCGAGGGTTATTAATTCCAAAAACAATCAACCAGATGTCCCGTGGTAGGTGGGGTCCGATAAATCATCCACCTGACACGTTTAATTCCAATTTCAAAACATACGTATTCTAATTAGGCGACAATGGTTTAATCAATTTAATCCGTTTAACTTACTACGAGCATGCAAAACCTAAATCATGCCAATTCATAAATTAACTAGTTAACAAGCATTTAATTGACTATTTAGTGGTTTACTAACAATTTCATTAGTGAGCATTTACATCACACAACACAATCTACACTAATCATAACATGTTTATCATAATTCATGATTATTTAAACTAAAATCATGATATGAATAAAATTAATTCTAATATGATACCATGACCACAACATGCATATAACAATACTAAAAAAGAAGGGAAAACCACCTCACGATCAGCGCTGAAATCCGTACCGATGGACAAAGGCTGTGTAGGCGAGCCGACAATTTTCCGGCACTGTGTCCGCAGTTCTGGTAGTTTTTTGGCAACTGCTCCAGCAGGGCAATCGGAAGTAGGGGTTAGCACCGTCTCGGTGAGCTTGACCTAATTGTGGTGACAACAAGGGCAGCCACGGCAGCAATGGCCACCAATGGCGGTGTCGAGTGCGGTCGCTGCAGTTGGTCTCTCCGATCAGACCCACGGCCGCCCTCAACGGCGGAGTTAGGTGAGGGGGAAAGGTAGGGGAAGTCGAGGGGAAGGGCTTCAATGTCAAGGCGGCGGTGGTCCGGCACAGATGGGCGGAATTGCATCTGGAGCGGCCGTGAAATCATGGTAATTTCCAGTTGCGCGATGGCCGGACAGTGGCCGGGCGTGGTTGGGGCGACAGGGCGATGGCATAGCCGGGCTTGGCGGCGTTGATCGGCGACGAGGTGGCATCGGCAACAGTGGCAAAAATCTCAAGGGCGGCAGCTATGGTTTGGGGTGGTGAAGACGTTGGGTTTGGGTGAGGAAGATGAGAAGTATAGGTGGTGGCAAAGTTGTAAATAAGACTTGACTCGACACCGGCTCGAGTCAAGAATGATAACTGACTCGGAATAAATTCTAGAAAAATTGAGAAAAATCCCATAAAATCAAACAAAACAACACAACATCCAAAGGACATGCGGTATAACTAATAACCCACCCGAAGACCATCTAACGTGTCCTAATGCATTATTTGGCCTAAACTAATTCTACGGTCACAACATGAAAAAAATAAAATCAACTGTATATTCTCATATATACTGATAACTCAGTCTACTGATGTGTATCTGACGCTATCATCGATACTTGGGTATACATGAACCCTCATAGCACGTGTACATGGTTGGCCTCGCCCCCTCACACGTGTTCTGAAAACTGAACTGACTCGAACCATGGTCAAACCAACCGGCTAACAACTATAAAACCCTGACTCAAGTAGCGGGTTTTACACGCCATATCCGTTATCGGCTGGTGAGTCCAATACACCAGGTCCGTAATTGGCTAGCGACTCCAATCCACCATGTCCAATTTATTGGCTGATGGGGAAGTCCATCATGTCCATTATTTGATTATAAAGGGCGTATCCTGTGTCGGATTGAGTCAATTTGTAACGACCCGCCATTTTTCACGATATTGTGGGCCTAACTGGCTAGGTGTTACTCAAAAGTAAAGTAATTATGTCAAACATTTTTTATAAATAATAACATATATAAAGATCCCATAGTCTTTGACCGTTTTCCAGCAGCCACAGTTATTTATCAATTAAATAAAAAAAGGAGTCCTCATATTTATTTTGCTCCATACTCTGGATGTCAATCACCTAATCTCGTATCAGAACACCTGCGGAGGCAATTCCGCGTTAGTGATTACAACACTAAGTAGTATAATAGATAAAACAAAACAAGTACATTCCATTATTTCCTTATGTTTATTTTAATATGCGGTGGAGCGATTCCGCTATACTCCAAAACTATGCGGAGGAGGTATCCGCTGTGATCTGCACACCCCGGCCGTAGCCTTTTTTGTGGGGAAGCTACCACTACCGTCTCCAGTGCTAGTACCTCGCACACCCCGGCCGTAGCCATTTTGTGGGGTAGCTATCACTGCACTCGGGTGATTGCTATGCCCCGTTTGTGGGGAAGCTCTCACTACCAATTCTAGTGCCAATGCCTCGCACACCCCGGCCGTAGCCTTTTTATGGGGAGGCTATCACTGCACTCCAATGCCAATGCCTTGCACACCTCGGCCGTAGCCTTTTTGTGGGGCGGCTATCACTGCACTCAGGTGATTGCTATGCCCCGTTTGTGGGGAAGCTCCACTACCAATTCTAGTGCCAGTGCCTCACACACCCCGGCCGTAGCCTTTTTATGGGGTGGCTATCACTGCACTCTAGTGCCAGTGCCTCACACACCCCGGCCGTAGCCTTTTTATGGGGCGGCTATCATTGCACTCCAGTGCGATGGAGGAATCGCTGTGCCTCACTCACACCGGCCGTAGCCCTTTATGGGGTGGCTATCACTACTCCAAAACAATGTCGATGGATTACAAAATTCACGCACATAACACGACCTAGTGTCGGACTGAGTCAATTCATTGACCCCGGTTGCACTCGGTGCATGGTAGTCGAATCTAGGCTCAGGCCGACCTAGGCTACCAACAAGGAAAATACGATGTTCTACCTATTATATGTACCTGATTTGTGATTACGTCTGACTGTGACCCGTGAACCCTAATACAGTAATGGGGAGGTCGCCTGGGACGGAGATGAGGGATGAAATACTCACACAGTAATGGGGAGGTCGCCGGGGACAGAGATGAGGGATGGAATACTCCCTCCTCCAGCATATATATACACTTCAACCATTCCCTCCATTAAATTCTCATACCTCATCATCCATTGGTATTTCCTAGGTTCAACGACCCCTTCATTAAATTCTCACACCCCATCATCCATTGGTATTTCCTAGGTTCAACGACCCCTTCTCCTTTTATAAAGAATAAATGACAGCTAGGGTTTGTGGAAGCACCCTTTCACCATAATTCCTTTAACCGGGTAATTGGGTAATTAACATGGTTCACTTAACCTTTTCACTCAACCTCTTAAATGGTATGGTTCACAATGGATAATAATAATGTGTTCGACTCGACTGATTCAACTAGAATCGTCCGATTAGAAATTACTTTTCAATTTAACCGGGTAATTCATACTTAACCAGCTAATGAAATTTTTTTTCCGGGTCTTTACAATCTCCCCAACTTAGAACTATTTTGTCCCCGAAATATCATAGCATAAATCGGATTTACACGGATTTTATGCTACAAACAGGCTAGGATATTTTCTGGCCATTTCCTGTTCAGTCTCCCATGTCGCTTCTTCTGATCCCTGATTTCTCCATAATACCTTTACCAAAGGGATCTCCTTGCTACGGAGTGTCTTTGTTTCCCTTGCCAAGATTCGAATCGGTGTTTCCTTGTAGGTTAAATTCGATTGTAGCTCTAAATCTGCAAAATTTGTGATAATGTGATTCTCATCTCGTACATATTTCTTTAGCATTGACACATGAAAGACATTGTGTACACCATCAAGGCTTGGTGGTAATGCTAATCTTTATGCACAACTTCCGATTCGATCCAAAATTGGAAATGGTCCTATGAATCTTGGCTTTAACTTCCCTGATGTTCTAAATCTGATCACTCCCTTTTTAGGTGAGGTCTTAAGGTAGACGAACTCCCCAACTTGTAATTCTCAGTCCTTCCTTCGAGTATCAGCATAACTTTTCTGCCGATCCTGAGCTGCCTTAAGCCTTTGCTGGATGAGTTGTACCTTTTCAGCTGCTTCTCTCACCATCTCTGGCCCGACCATAACCATCTCTGTAGACTCCAACCAGCAAGATGGAGATTGACAAGGCCTACCGTATAAGGCTTCAAACGGTGCCATTCCTATACTGGCTTGGTAAGAGTTATTATAGGTGAATTCAGCCAAGGCTAAGTGTCTCTCCCATTCTCCTCCCCAGTCGAGGATGCAAGCTCTCAACAAATCCTCCAAGGTTTGATTGGTCGTCAAACTTTGACCACCACCTTACCATCTTGCATAAGGACGCATCCTAAACCCACCGAGACGCATCACTGAAGACTACGAATTCTTCATATACCATTTGGTAGGGTCAATGACTGGTGCAGTTGTTTAGACTCTTCTTTAGAGACTGCGAAGACTCTCCTCACACGTTACTACTCCATTCAAACCTGACCCGCCTTCCTTGTAAGTTTGGTCATCGGCGATACTACTAAGGAGAGTCTTTAATAAAGTTCCTATAGTAACCTCGCCAAACCGAGGAAGCTTCTGATATCAATGACTGACTTAGGTTGTGGCCAATCAATTGACTGCTTTCACTTTACTTGGATCAACTGCAACTCTCGCCTTTGAGACAACATGTCCGAGGAAGTTCACCTCCTTCAACCAGAAGTCACACTTTGATAATTTGGCGAACAGTTGATTCTCTCTCAAAACTTGAAGAGCAATGGACAAGTGTTTCCCATGGTCCTCCTCATTATTTGAATAGACCAGAATGTCGTCCACAAACACAATAATAAACTTATCCAAGTATTCGTGGAACACCGTGTTCATAAGTGACATAAAGGCCGCTGGTGCATTTGTCAGACCAAAAGGCATAACCAGAAACTCATAATGTCCATAGCGAGTTCGGAAAGCCGTTTTCTGTATGTCAGATTCCTTCACCTGTAGTTGATGATATCCGGACCGCAAGTCTATTTTTGAGAATATTTCGGCTATTTTCAACTGATCAAATAAATCATCAATCCTCGGTAAGGGGTACCGATTCTTGACTGTCACTTGATTGAGCTGGCGATAGTCAATACACAATCGAAGTGAGCCATCCTTCTTCTTTACAAAACGAACAGGGGCTCCCCAGGGTGAAGTACTTGGTCGTATGAAGCCTGCCTGCAACAACTCTTCTAATTGACTCTTTAACTCCTTGAGTTCCGCTGGAGCCATGCGGTATGGTGCTTTAGAAATTGGTGATACTCCCGGTGCTAGGTCAATGACAAACTCCACTGCCCGCTTAGGAGGTAACCCTGGAAGTTCACCTGGAAATACGTCTCGAAATTCTGCTACCACCGGAATCATGGACAACTCTTTGGGTTTGGACTCAGGCTCCTCTAGAGTTGCCGAAAAAACTTTACAACCCTCACCAAACCACTCAGTTGCCTCACTAACCGACACAATACAAGAGGATGGATCATTCCATGACCCTTGGAAAATGACCCCCATCTCACAATTACAAGGTTTAGTCAATACTCTCCTCCCTTTACAGTCGAGAAAAGCCTGGTGTGCAGACAACCAGTCCATTCCCAACAGTACATCAAAGCCTATTATCCCATAGACAATGAAATTCCACACATAGGGTTTCCCTTGTATATCCAAGGATAGGTTAGTCACTCCTAACGTTGTGACCTCCCCTTCTCCCGTTGCGGTGGTGACCCTATAAGTCTTAGGTAATGTAGACGTTTGGAGTCCTAAACTCTTAACTAATCGGGATGATAGGAACGAATGCGTACACCCCGAGTCAAATAAAACATCCACACTAACACTTTGAATCAGAATTTTACCTCGAACTGTGTGGTCCTCGTTCTCAGCGTCCTCGACTTCGACTGCAAAAAGTTTCGCCTTCCCTTTGTCCACTGGTTTTGCAGGTGCTGGGTAGCGATTAGGAGCTGGTGTCTTCTCCTTTTCAGGTTGCTCCTGTTGTTGCTTCAGGGGCTGACGACACTCGTTTTGCAAGTGTCCCGTCCTTCCGCAATTGTAGCACCGACGGGGCTCCCTGCATAACCCTGAATGCATCTTGTTGCAATTTTTACATAGTCGATACGGAATCTCCTGAAACTTCCTTTTGCGGTTCCCATCGACATTCCGTTGATAGTTCTGCTGCTGGTGTTCTTCAGACCTGTTTTTGCTACTACCCTGGTTGGCATTCTTATGTTGCATAGTAGCCTTCCCCTGTTTCTGTGCACGGACATAGTCGTACACCAACTCATGAGTAGTGGCTGCTTCAATCACTTCGGTTATAGTGCCTCTTGGCGCCGTAGCTACCCTACTCCTCAATTCTGGCTTTAACCCCCAGAAAAATTTGTCTGCTCTGGCCCGGGCAGTTGCCAGACTCCCAGATGCAAATCTCTCCAATTGCAAGAAATTTTTGGCATACTCTCGGACTGAATCATCCTTCTGAGTTAGAGTGGCAAATTCCAGTGCTTTCTTCTGGACAACAGACTCAGGAAAATATTGTCCATTGAAAGCTGTTACAAATTCCGCCCAAGGAATGGACGAAATCTCCCGTTGATGGAACACAGTCTTCTCCATGGACTTCCACCAATAGGATGCTTCCTCCTGAAGCATGCATGTCGCCAACCTCACTTGATGGCGATGAGGCACAGAGAGAGCTCTAAATGCTTTTTCAGTAATGTCCAACCAGCTCTCCGCCTTCATTGGATCAGTCCCTCCAATGAATACCTCAGCTCCGTTCTTCCGGAATTTCTCTACAGTGTATCGATCACTGTCATCCCCATCTGGCAGTACCACTTGTCGGACTACCGGTGGCACCGGGTTTGGAAGTTCTCCTCGCTCGCCCGGGTCAGCTATTCCTACCCGCTCTTGGGCGCTCCCCTGATCCCCATTTGGGACGTTACTAGGACCCGCAGCCGAATTTGGAGCTCCATTCCCCATTACCAATCCCGGTAACCTCTGCACCATGTTCTGAACCACAGAACTGGTATTTTCTGAAGCCTGCGCTAGTCCCTGTATGGCCGTCAAAATTTGGCCTAACACACTCTCAAGGTTTGTGTCCGACTGCGCAGCTTGGCTCGACTTCCTTCGGGTGCCTGCCATCTAAAATTTATTCCGTTATGGTTCATTAATTTTTTTTCAATGATTACTTAGGTTTATTAGGGAGGTCCACTAATTCCCTAATGACATACCCTATTGGAGAAAAATAAAATATTAGACTCTTCAACAAGGTACTTGAGTCATAAGATGTGAGCTTTTGGGAAACCGTGCTCTGATACCACCTGTAACGACCCGCCATTTTTCACGATATTGTGGGCCTAACTGGCTAGGTGTTACTCAAAAGTAAAGTAATTATGTCAAACATTTTTTATAAATAATAACATATATAAAGATCCCACAGTCTTGGACCGTTTCCCAGCAGCCACACTTATTTCTCAATTAAATAAAAAAAGGAGTCCTCATATTTATTTTGCTCCATACTCTGGATGTCAATCACCTAATCTCGTATCTGCACACCTGCGGAGGCAATTCCGCGTTAGTGATTACAACACTAAGTAGTATAATAGATAAAACAAAACAAGTACATTCCACTATTTCCTTATGTTTATTTTAATATGCGGTGGAGCGATTCCGCTATACTCCAAAACAATGCGGAGGAGGTATCCGCTGTGATCCGCACACCCCGGCCGTAGCCTTTTTTGTGGGGAGGCTACCACTACCGTCTCCAGTGCCAGTGCCTCGCACACCCCGGCCGTAGCCTTTTTGTGGGGTAGCTATCACTGCACTCGGGTGATTGCTATGCCCCGTTTGTGGGGAAGCTCTCACTACCAATTCTAGTGCCAGTGCCTCGCACACCCCGGCCGTAGCCTTTTTATGGGGAGGCTATCACTGCACTCCAGTGCCAATGCCTTGCACACCCCGGCCGTAGCCTTTTTGTGGGGCGGCTATCACTGCACTCAGGTGATTGCTATGCCCCGTTTGTGGGGAAGCTCTCACTACCAATTCTAGTGCCAGTGCCTCACACACCCTGGCCGTAGCCTTTTTATGGGGCGGCTATCACTGCACTCCAGTGCCAGTGCCTCACACACCCCGGCCGTAGCCTTTTTATGGGGCGGCTATCACTGCACTCCAGTGCGATGGAGGAATCGTTGTGCCTCACTCACCCCGGCCGTAGCCTTTTTATGGGGTGGCTATCACTACTCCAAAACAATGTCGATGCATTACAAAATTCACGCACATAACACGACCCAGTGTCGGACTGAGTCAATTCATTGACCCCGGTTGCACTCGGTGCATGGTAGTCGAATCTGGGCTCAGGCCGACCTAGGCTACCAACAAGGAAAATACGATGTTCTACCTATTATACGTACCTGATTTGTGATTACGTCTGACTGTGACCCGTGAACCCTAATACAGTAATGGGGAGGTCGCTTGGGACGGAGATGAGGGATGAAATACTCACACAGTAATGGGGAGGTCGCCTGGGACGGAGATGAGGGATGAAATACTCCCTCCTCCTGCATATATATACACTTCAACCATTCCCTCCATTAAATTCTCATACCCCATCATCCATTGGTATTTCCTAGGTTCAACGACCCCTTCATTAAATTCTCACACCCCATCATCCATTGGTATTTCCTAGGTTCAACGACCCCTTCTCCTTTTATAAAGAATAAATGACGGCTAGGGTTTGTGGAAGCACCCTTTCACCATAATTCCTTTAACCGGGTAATTGGGTAATTAACACGGTTCACTTAACCTTTTCACTCAACCTCTTAAATGGTATGGTTCACTTAAATGGTTAAATGGATAATTAATGTGTTCAACTCGACTGATTCAACTAGAATCGTCCGATTAGAAATTACTTTTCAATTTAACCGGGTAATTCATACTTAACCAGCTAATGAATTTTTTTTTCGGGTCTTTACACAATTCCATTTCCCCGGTTCCACTCGGTGCTTAGGCCGACTAGGTTGTCCACAAGGGAAAATACAACATTTTAGAAAATTATACGGAGTTTGATATTTTGAACTCGCAGGTGTGACCAGTGATCCTAATTTGAACGAGCACATAAAATTATACATAAGTATAATTTTATTCGTGCAGAAATGCATGCAACTAAATGACTAATATATATATCACTATTGAATTTGAACAATATTAAATATTAAACTATTCATGTGATCTAATCATTTAAATCCTACTTTACATTTATAATCTAGATCATAATTAACACTTACCAAATAATAAAATAATTATCAAATTGTAAAGAAATATTTAATTACTATTATTAGTATATTTTCCTTTGAGACGATAATTACTTAACTACAATCTTGATAATTTAGTTTACGACTTTAAATCTTTAATCGCTATCCTTATTAAAAGCAATTTATTTAAATAAGTTGCATGATTAAATTATTTAAAATAATTTGTATTATTATAATTTCAAAATATTTATAATACAAGTATTTTAAATTATTCGACCTAATAAAATTTCGAACTTTGTTTATTTTTATTATGTTATTTAGGTTCGACGCTAGTGATTGCTACCCGATTATAGTTTAATAACCCATTTTCTATATTAGTGACTCGTTATTAAAATAATCACTTTATTTAATTTAAAATCCACTCGGTAAAGGTAAATTTTTTATTTTATTAATTTCTTATCACTGTCCAATTTAATTTAATCGCTTGTTGTATGCCGATTAATTATCAACAGTTTATCATTACCATATTTTTATTACTTATGTCCACGTGGATTTTGTCCAATAGTTAATTATTTTAGTTACTTTAACCCATAACCCATTAAAATAATTATTTTTAAATATTTATTACAAGTGCGTATTATTTTTAGCTCGAGTCGGTATCGAGTCAACTAGTATTTACATATTTACTAGTGTGAGCTTCTTCTTCTTCTTCTTCTTCTTCCCGTCGGCCCTTCTCTTCCTCCAGCTTCGTCCTTGGCACAACTCAGATCACGCCCTTCTTCTTCGTCCCTATGCAACCTAATTGAACAACCATCTAAATAACCTAATCAAGCATCAACAATGAATTAAAACAGTCAAAGATGAAGCCTAACATCAACGTTTTACAGCAGCTGTCCAAGGCGACCTTTCTGCACCCAAAAACCAGTCTTGGCGTCTTCTTCTTCAACCCAATACCAGATCACTGCCTTCCCTAACTACTTCCCTTCCCTAGCAATCCAATTGGAAGCCTAAAGCTCGTGCCTTTCAGCAAATATCCATGTCCCACTCTGTTCTGCACCAAGGTGCGACTCCTGGCCAGCAGCACCACCGGGACTGCAAATTGAACTCCTTCCAGCCAGCAGCACGACTGGAAACTCTTCCCTTCTCCCTGCACGACAACCCAACGTCAAGGCCAAGCGCTGTGAGCATGCACGGCGTGAATCTTGGCCAACGGACTGGTATGGATGCCTGAAAACACCCACAACATTGTACACCCCCCAAACCCCATCCTAGACTCCTTAGATGCTAGAGACTGCAACTCCCTTAACCTAACCCAACTGATTACATAGCATAGCACGTTGATGAAGCAACAACAACAAAATGATCATGAATTTGTGAAACAGTAGTAAGTTTACATGATGCCCATGAATGGACGAAGTAGCAGAACTTTACATGATGATCATGAATTGATGAAGCAACAGAATTTAGTATTGTGATTAAGAAATGCATGAAAACTAAGATTAGGGAGATAGGAAGGTTACCCAAGCAAGGAAGACGCCGGCTCCAGTAAGGAAGAGGAAAAGAAGATGAGAGTGTAATGATGCCCCCCTCATAATTTATAAAATGAAAAAAACATCCCTTCACAAAAAATGGCTAGGGTATGTGAAAACACACCAACACCCGTATTTTATTCCTTGAACTGGGTAACTGGGTAAAGAATAAAATATTTAACCGGGTAGAGAGTATAATATAATTAATATTAATTCTCTAACATTCGATCCTTCCCTGCTCGAGTCGAATATATTAAAAAAAAATTTCCACGGTCTTTACACCTACCATCCCTATTATCCTAGTCCTATAGAGTCACTACTGCAATGGGAGACGGTGAAGTCACAACTTTGGGAGTGACTAGCCTATTCTTAGATATACAAGGGAAACCCTATGTGTGGAACTTAATCATGTATGGGGTAAAAGAGTATGATGTACTATTGAGGATGGACTGGTTGTGTGCACACTAGGCTTTTCTTGACTGTAAACGGAAGAGATTGGTGAAAAAACCTTGTAGTTGTGAGATGGGAGTCATTTTCCAAGGGTCATGGCATGGTCCATCCTCTTGTATCGTGTTGATCAGTGAGGCAATCAAGTTGTTTGGTGAGGGTTGTAAAGCCTTTTGCATAACTTAGTTGAGTCTGAGTAAAAACCCAAACACTAATCCATGATTTCTGTGGTAGCAGAGTTTCCCGATGCATTCCCAGATGAACTTCTAGGGTTACGTCCTAAGTGGGCAGTGGAGATCATCATTGACCTAGCACCTATAATAACACCAATTTCTAAGGCACCATACAGCATGGCCCCAACAAAACTCAAGGAGTTAAAGAGTCAACTTGAAGAGTTGTTGTAGGTAGGTTTCATCCGACCAAGTACTTCACCCTAGGGAGCCCCTTTTCACCCTGGGGAGCCTCTCAAAGTGTGACTTCTTGTTGAAGGAGGTAAACTTCCTTCGTCGTATTATCTCAAAGGCCAGAGTAGCAGTGGATCCATCATAACTTAAAGCAATCACTGATTGGCGACAACCCAAGTCAATCACTGACATCAGAAGCTTTCTTGGCTTAGCAGGTTACTATAGGAAATTCATTAAAGACTTCTCCTTAGTGGCATCGCTGATGACCAAGCTCGCAAGGAAGGCAGTCAAGTTCGAATGGAGTAGTAAGTGTGAAGTGAGTTTCCAGCCTATAAAGACTTGTCTAACAACTGCACTAGTCTTGACATTGCCAAATGGTAATGATGGATTCATAGTCTTCAGCGATTCGTCTCTGTTGGGTTTAGGATGTGTCCCTACATAGGAAGGTAAAGTGGTGGCCTATGCCTCTCATCAATTAAAGATTCATGAGCAAAATTTTACAACCCATTACACTGGAACTGGCAGCAGTTATTTTTGGCCTGAAGATTTGCAAACACTACTTGTATGGAGCTTAGTTCGAAGTCTTCACTGGCCACAAGAGTTTTAAGTATATCTTCACCAAGAATGACCTTAACCTTCGACAAAGGTGGTGGATAGAGTATTTGAAGGACTATGACTTCCAAATCTTATACCACCCTGAGAAAGTGAATGTGGAAGTAGACATGTTGAGTCGGAAGGGCAAGGTTGACAGAGGTCACTAGCTAGATAGACTTTCGGCCATGTCAGCAGAAGTGGTGGCTATCAACCCTATGGAGCAACTAGCAAGATTACTACAATTTGGTTATTTCCAATGATTTAGTTGATCATGTTAAGTAGCACAAATGGGTGAGGAGGAGCTGAATGACATGTTGGACAAGATTCCTGACATTGTAGCTGATTCCAATAGTGTGATCAGATTTAGAGGAAGGCTATGTGTACTCAAGGATGATGCACTGAGGAGGAATATCTTGGAGGAGGCTCATCGCTCAATGTTCTCGATACACCCTAGAGTTACTAAAATGTATCAGAATTTAAAGCGAACCTACTGGTGGATTGGTATGAAGAAGGATATTGTGGATTTTGTCTCCAAGTGTCAGACTTACCAATAGATCAAAGCCCAACATCAACTACCTGGAGGACAATTGCAACCTTTAGAAATACCAACTTGGAAATGGGAATGTGTCACATGCGATTTTGTTGCAAAGCTCCGAAGGACTCAGAAGAAGCATGACTTAGAGCTACAATCAAATTTATCCTGTGAGGAAAAGCTAATTCAAATCCTGGCAAGAGAAGTAAAGACACTCAAGAACAAGGAAATTCCTTTGGTAAAGGTATTGTGGGAAAATCAGGGGTCAGAGGAAGCTACATAGGAGACTGAACAAGAAATGGTATGGAAATACCGTATTCGTAGCCTAAAATTTTTATAATTGTAGTAGCATGAACTGATACCAAAGAAATAATTAATCATGATTATTTTGTTGCCCATTATGATATTTCGGGGACAAAATATTTTAAGTTGGTGAGATTGTAAAGATTGTGAAAAAAAAGTATTCGACTAGGTCTGGGAATGGTCGAATGTTGGATTATTATAATTATTATTATATGATTATTTTTATTCTCTACCTGGTTGAATGAAATACGGGTGTTGGGATTGATCTAACGAAAGTGGAGAGCTGGATAGACATTACAGAAAAAGTGTTTAGGGCTCTGTCTATGCCCCACCGCCATCAGGTGAGGTTGGCAACATGCATGCTTCAGGAGGAAGCATGTTATTGGTTGAAATCCATGGGAAAAACCACGTTCCATCGATGTGAGATTTCTCCCATCACGTTGGCCGAATTTGTAGAAGTTTTCAATGGACAATCTTTTCCAGAGCTCGTTGTCTTGAAAAAAGCACTAGAGTTGTAAAACCCACGATTCGAGTTAGATTTTTATATTAAGAACCGGTCGGGTCGACCGTTATTTTTTTCGAGTTGAGTAAGTTTGAGGACACGTGTACCGAGCCGATGCCAATCGCGTGTATGAGCTATGAGGGTCATGCGTACCCAAGTATACGATGATAACGTTATGAACACAGCAGAACAGAATGAGTTATCAGATATATAAGAGTATGCCAGTCAATTTTTTATTATTTATATATATAGTGGATTGTAGAATTAGTACTAGGCCGTTTACCGCGTTAGGACGCGTTCGGGCAGTCTGGGTGGGTTGTTAGTCATAGAGCATATCATTATAATGTTGCGGTGTTGTTTGATTTTACGGGATTTTTCCCGATTTTTATGAATTTTTTTAGGATTTAATACGACTTAGTTATTATACTGAACTCGAGCCGGAGACGAGTCAAGTAATATTTACAAAATTGCCACCCAACCATCTCTTCTCCACCCCGACCTTTCCACCCCCACGCCCAAACCCTAGCCACCGCACCGCCCCTGTTCGCGCGCCACCGCCACCACGGCCGACCTCGCCTGGCCGTCGATCGACGACGCCCAACACGGCCACGGCGTCGCCCTGCCGCCCCGACCAGGCCCCTCCCACGATCAGGTGGTCGCATCGCCGATCGCGCCGCTGCCGACCGTCCCCTCCCCGATCAGGTGGTCAGCTGCCTTTCCCGACCGGAGCGGAGGCCATCGCCGGCTA
>JAURVB010013363.1:0-228316 GCA_033002965.1 Piper betle | reverse complement strand
CAGCCTTTGGATTAAGTTGTGTTGTAACACTGCGGTGCATTTGGTCCCACAATTTCCCAAATTCCGAATGATACCTAGCATGATACCAATCTAAAAGCTCCGAACGCAGTTCCTCTGGATTTACCTTCCATGCTTCCCTTAGTTTAGCACGATTGTCAATTGTTCTTCTCCTGTAACATAATTTATGCATTAAATTTCTTAATCTTCTTTGACCCAATGCTTCAGGCTTTAAGATGATAGCCGGCTTAGCAACCAAGAACTTTTTAACAGATTTGAATCAAGGTAAAACATTCCCCTCGAGCAATGCACAAGCAAACGCTGATGCCCCAATTCATTATCACTTGATGGACCACTGTAGTGGAAGTTCCCACAAATAAGGACCAAAAGTAGAGTGGCTCAACACTTGATCTGATCCTTTGTGGGCTCAAAATAAGGCTTGGCTCTGTACATGGTGTGACAATTTGCACATGGATTCAGCATACTCCACAGGCCAACGTGGCTTCACGCTAGTAACTCCATGCAAGTAAGGACGTTACTGTTTAGCAATTCATTATGCACAACAAGTTCTGGAGCAAATTGAGAAACCAATGCCGAACGATGAAGGTATGCTCGATCCTTTTAACAAACATGACTGGTGAGGGTCGGAACTAATATTTTTACCAATATCTGAGGAGACTTTAACTGGTTTTATTCTTTTGCCACTCTATCTGCCCATCCAGCACAAATTGCCTGTCCCAAAAACTCTTGATGGGGACGCTTATCTGATGAAATCCTCCATGCTTTTCAGACATATTCAATACCACTAATTTCCCACTTAAATTCTTGTGAAGAACTGAATTCTGATGAAAGATCAACTGAAGCAACTGCTTTCTCATTTTAGACATTTCATCCATGGTTTTGTAATGAAAAGAAAAATCCTTGCAGAACTCTATTTGGTTCTCGGAAAGCTCAAACATTTGCAGTGCATATGCAATAGTCAAGGCATCACTGGAAGGATTGAAAAACCTAGTGCGTGCCTCCTTAAGTTTCTTCTGCTGCAGCTTTACGCTGTGTTTATTGAACTCCGTCCTATCTTATGTCTTTTCTACCGGTCACTGAACATAAAGTTAAGTTCTTTTCAGGTTAAAAACCTATTTTAGCCGACTATTTGTGATCACGATCAGCAGGTTCTAAAGGCCAATTTTTGCAACCATAGTTCGAGCATTGTGAGATAGGCTCAATGGTTTGGAGGGCCATATTGGGCCACCAAACGATCGGGCGAACACGAAAATATTCATACCCAGGTATGAATATTTTCGTCCTTTTCAGGTTAAAAACAGATTTTAGCTATTGAAATTGATCAGATCAATTTAAGCCCATGTCAGTTGGTATCTACCGAGCCAAATAAAATCGGCCAATTCTTCGTACTGATTTTCGTAACCAAAGTTTTGAGTCGGGGCATTGTGAGCTAGGCTCAATGGTTTGTAGGGCCATATTGGGCCACCAAAGTATAGGGCCTACACGACCCCCAACCTACAAATAATAGACCCGCCGGGCCTATAAATGGGGAGGAGTCGGGTTGACCCTATCAACAATTTAGTTTAGAAAAATATCATGAATAGCCAAGTTCTAATATTTTCTATTACAAATAACCAAAAAATTAAATTTATATCATATATAGTCAAATTTCAATTTTTTACTTCAGATATAGCCAATTAATATATTTCAAGAATATTTGACTCATAATATTTATTTTACTGTCATAAATACCTTTAATCTAATTTCAAATTTTCTTAAACATATTTTTCTTGCATTTTATATGATGATTGATTTTTAAAAAAATTAACCATAATAAAAATGTATTAGATGAAACAAAAGTTTAATTTTTGATAAAATATATCATTAGTTCGGTGTTTTTACAGTCGGTTTGGTTTTAGTCCAACTCGATTAGCATAAAGCCGGCCGATTCAATCGAGTTGACACTAAGGTGGTCCTTTTGTGTATTTGTGGACTTGGGCATTATGTGCATCTGTCGTTGAGTATTATTCGGTCGGTTCCAATTGCCAAGTCATAGTCTTATTGTTGTTCTAGGTGTTTAGTTAGCCTAAGGCCATTTGTTACGTTAGAGTCATGTCGCATGAATCCTCAGCATACCCCCGAGCCATTGTCGCGTGTTAGAAGTCGTCCCGCCCCTCTTTTATTTTTTCCCTTCTTTTCATTCCTTCCCTTTCCTCCCTTTCTTCTTCTTTTCTCTCTTTTTCTTTACCGCGGCTAAGTATCATGTGCAAGGATGCCCTCCTAATGCCTCTGCACATGCACATGAAGTGTGCGTGTGGGAGCTTGAGGGGTAAGTGCCTTTGCACTGGCACATTTTGGGGGGTTTTATATAAACCCTAACCGCCCCTTTTTCTCCCCTCTCTTCTCCTCTCTTTCACCCTTGGCTGCCTCCCAGCCCTTTTCTCCCCTGTCTTCTCCTCTTTTCCCCTCATTTTCTCCTCTTTTCTTCTCCTTTTCCTCCCCTTTCTCCCCCTTCTCTTTCCCTTCCTCAAGGTGTGTTTTTATCCTATTTTCTTTAGTTGTTTTGCATTATTTATATTGTTTTATGTAGATCTTGATAGGATTATTTAGATCATTCTATTTTGATCATTTGGTATATTATTTACTATGTCTTGCATATTAGATTATTATAAAAGTTTAAATTTTATATAAAGTTTGTATGTTTATTGTTATTCAGGTTGTGTTTTGTGCATTTGTTGATGATTTTTTGTGATAAAACACTATCTTCTAATCAAGGTTCTAACAATAAAAAAATTTGAACTTTTTCAATTTGGGTTATGTGTAGGCCATCTAAGATTCCACACTAAATATTAATTAATTAAATAAGCAATGTAATAATGATTTTTGTATATGTTTAACTTTCAAACAAACCCACCTTGTGATCTTAATTAATTTTACAATGAAATAAATTAATTTAATTATTAAAAATAATAAAATATTTAATTAATAAAAATCATTATTTGTACCATTGGATTGGGTGATTGTGATATCTCAATTCGTTCCATCGGAGGCAACCAAATCCGTCTGATTCGACATCTTTTAAGTTTTAGATCTCAATTCACCGCAATGATCTAACCATTGGGTTACTAAGTAATTTACTATTTAAATCACATTATTTTAATAAAAGTCAGATATTATGTTGCTGTCCAAATCCATGGACACACCAACATCTTAAGATATCTCAATTATCTGGATTTTAATTTAGAATGTTTATAATATACTGACATCACATTTATGATTTTAGCAAGATTTTAATTTAGAATGTTTATAATATACCGACGTCACATTTATGATTTTAGCACATGATTTATTAACTTGTTCAACTAATTTCACGATATTATAATTCAAGTATGAACACACTTATCAAATCAAATCAATGGTGTGTTTATTTAATTTCTTGTTATATGTTATGTATATTTACTGTACTGCATGTAGGACTATTCATGCATTACACAAATTCATCATACAGGATCTTATAGTTGTCCACATCATTAGGCTACTCGGAATTGGGCTTGATGTAGTAGGATAAGGAGCTCTTCTCAGGTCCATTAAGACTCTCTTCTGCTAGGCTTACGTAATTTGATTTATAGCACAAAACGTAATTAGTAGCATTTTAATAGATGCCACTATATACGGGTTATTTAATAAATCTTTTAGATTAATAAAACCTTAAGGATGAGATCCTTTAATGAGATTCGAAAGTTATAAGCTCGTGTTCAAAGTCGCACGTTAGCAATATTTAAAATGTTAATGCTCAAACCTTATACATGTATTATGTTTTCGGATATTAACTTGCACGCGAGATGGATAGGATACATGATGTTGCTGAGGGACCCGGTCGGTACTCACCTATGATACTCGATGACGGTCTTATGTATATCATATCAGCTTACTACCTACTGGGAGTATATATTTCAACAATATATTTTAGCACACATGCCTCCGTCAATTATATCCAGACCGTATAGTGCTGTAGTGATTATCTATTAGCCCTTATTGATTTTATTACCTACATGTTATCGTGAGTAATTATCTGGTCCATGTGTACGGTTGTTAATGATTATGATTATGATGAAGTCTTATTGGTTATTTACTTATGATCATTGTGTTTGTGGAGAAGTTGTTTTATTCCAGCTTTTGTGGATTACTATTTTATCCATTTGTTAGTACTGGGATTTTTTTATTAGTTATTTAGGACTCAATGATACTCATTAACGTGTTTTCATATATTATGTAGGTGAGTAGATTTGGTGTTGACCAATGTAGCTAGGTAAATTACGAGGACTCTGGTGGATGTTAGACCGGCTTTTGGTGTTATGGGCTTTTAGTTGTATTCTATGTTGTGTCCCTTGGGGACTTTTGTTATTTATGGATCTTTATGACATGTTATTGTAATTGTTTTGAGATTATGGATTATGTGATGATGTTGTTATCGTGTGGCCTTAAGACTTGTGTTGCGACTCATAACAACTCGTGCTTCATGATATGATATTGTGATAGTTTGCTAGCTTTTGTTTACCTAATTGTATTTTCTCTATTTTATAGAGAAAATACTTTAGGGTATCTAGGTCTAACTTATTTGTATAGATTTCTCTAAGCCTCGGAGTCATGGAATTGATGGTTAAATAATTTAGGTATGTGTAAACCATGCTATTTGTGCATGTACACGAAACGAAGAAGGAACATGGATTTAAGGAGTTTCTGTAATTTGTAATTAGCGGCCCTTTGAAGACCAAACAAGTCAGCAAGTTGATGAATGTGAAATCTATGTTAAATATAATGTGAATGATTTGAAAATGTGGTGTAACGTTTTAGAAATATTTTTGTGAATGCAAGTGATAATTATGAAATATTCTATGATTGTTCTATTTTTTAATTATAATTATAAAGGTTCTGTAAATTTGCCACTATTTTATGCACAAGGAAGACTCCCCCGGATTTTCTTCAAAATTTTAGCTTCTTTTGTAAATTTGACTCATATAAGGTGTCTTATTTACACATGTTATTTGGCCCCAAGTGTCTTGTATGTATTTTGGTGTTATTTGAGCCTTAAATTTTTCCAGGCTCTGTCTTTTGATACCTTGAGTGGTAAGGTCTTTTTTGTGTCGATTCTCCATTTTAATTGGTTATAAATTTGTATCCCAAAAGTTATCAATTAGATTCTGTTCGCTTTGCAGGTCGAATTGAGGTATTACACCTTCTCTACTTTAAAAGAGAAGGTAGATGTGCTAGTCTAGACCAAAAATACATCCCATACCCAGTATTATCGGGTTAAACCAATTGGTCCAGTTTCATATTTTTGCAGCCACAGATTTTCAGAGCTGATACAAAATTCAAGAAAAATACAGTATTTGGCATATGCATCAAGCAAAAGCAGATGCTAGCACCAGCAATGAGAATAGGGAGATTGTTGCTACTTCTCAGGTCAATCTTCTTATTGTCATTACTATATTTTGTTCTGTTCTCTTTTAATTCATCTTTATCATTTCATTATGAAATTCATATTGTGGAATGTTAGGGGATCTAACAATCTAGGTTGTATTGCTGACATGACAGTTTATTAGTAAACATTCCCCTGATATCTTCTTTATTATTGAAACCAAAATATCAGCTGATTTCTGGACACTGTTTAGTAAGAAATGGGGCCGCCAATACAATCTAGAACTCATGCCTAGTCAAGGAAGATCTAGTGGTCTTTTATGTGGATGGAAAAAGGACCCTCTGTTTCAAATTAAAATGCAAGTCCAAACATTTTATTTGGGGCAAAGTAGTTGAAGTTCCTGCACCTACTCCTTATTATGTTTGTGGCATTTACGGCAGCCCAAAGAGGGATAAGAGAATTGCCTTTGTGAATAAATTGAGTTCTCTCATTCCTCCTGCAACTCCATGGATTGTATTAGGAGACTTAAATATTATCTTGGATGAAAGTGAAAAGGTAGGTGGTAGATGGTATGCTCAATTCCAACTAAAAATTCTTAAAAGAGTGGGAGAAGACGAATCCTATTGATTTAGGTTTTATTGGAGAAAAGTTCACGTGGTCGAACAAACAGCAAGGGAGTGCCAGAATTGTTGCCAGACTAGATAGAGCAGCTGCTACTCCTGAATGAACTGTATTGCATCCATAGGAAAAAGTTTACTTCCCTCTCTGATCATGTTCCCCTATTGGTGGACACCTTGCCTAAGGAGCAGAAGAAGACTCTTTACCCATTCAAATTTCATAATCATTGAACACTTAAGGATTTTTATCAAGTGGTTCAACATAATTGGAATGGGGATTCATGGTCTGCCAAAATTGAAGTTTTGCAGTAGCTCTCTCTTCTTGGAACGAGAAGGTTGGCAATCTAGAGAGAAGAATTTAGGAGTTACAAGTAAACTTAGGGAGGATTTCCAATCCCATTTGGATACCCCTTCACACTCTTCTGGGATACTTCTCCAATCTTTATTACATCGACAAGAGATGATGTGGAAACAAATAGCTGATGATAATAATATCTTGCTTGGGGGTAGAAATACATGTTTCTTCCATAATTAAGTGCAGAAATCCAGATGGAGAAACCGTTCATTCTCTTTTAAGATATTAAGGAGAATATTGTTTCTGAGCCAAGCGAAATGACTGATTTGCTTCATCGCTCTTAGATTACGATTATGACAGCAGGATCAGCAACTCATCTTAATTTTCCTAATGAACTCTTTTCACCTGTAATTATTGAAGACGAAAATATTATGTTGACTACCATTCCTACGGACGAAAAGGTTCTTCAGGTTATTCATTCTTTAAATCCTTGGAAAGCTTCACGCAAGGATGGCTTTAATGGGCAGTTTTATTCTCCTTGTTGGACCATCATTCGACAAAATGTCATGAGTAAAATACATAATTTCTTTCGAGGGACTCTGGATTTGAAAGACATTAATCAAACCCTAATTGTCCCAATTCCCAAATGTACCACTACTCAGTTTGTTCATGAATTCAGACCAATCAGTCTCTGAAATGAAATATATAAAATTATTTCGAAGATTCTAGTTAGAAGATTGAAATTAGTGTCATACAAATGCATTAGTGAGCAGCAGGCGGTTTTTATTCGTTGTGAAACAAATTGTTGACAATGTGATCTTGGCATATGAATGTTTTAAAAAATCATTGGTGAAAGGGGTAAAACTAAATGGTAACTGGATATGACCACAGCCTTTGATAGAGTTGAGTGGCCTTATTTGTTGAAGATTCAGCAAACTTTGGGATTTTCTTCTCATTGGTGCAATCTAATTAATGGTTGCATATCATCTACCACCATATCTATTCTCCCAAATGCTAGTCCTTCTCCTTGCGGAGAATTCAAGCCAACGCGAGGAATTAGACAAGGGGATACCCTCTCACCATACTCTCTAGCTTGTTTAACTTTGCTGAAGGAAAAGCATTCAGTACAGGTCTAACAGTTGCAAGAAGAGCACCTTCTATTACACCTCTGTTCTAAAAATCTTTTGGATTTTTTAAGGACATAGGAATCAGCTTTTGGCCAAATAATTAACCTACAAAAATCAATTTGTCATTTGCCGGCTCATTTGAATGTCCAAGTTAAGTGTTCAATTCTCCAACTTCTTAATATATAACCTATGAGCAATGGGTGTAGATATTTGGGTATGTCTTTATTCTAGGGAAGACAAGAAACTTGGTTCTTATCCCTCACTGCAAAAATATCAGGAAGAATCAAGTCATGGGACGCACCTTCCCTCTCGCAAGCCGGTCGTACATGCCTGATCCAATCTGTTACCAAAACAATGGCAAATGATATTATGGGAGGATACCGGCTTCCAAAGAGTGTACATAAGAAGATGAAGCATGAACAATCTAAATTCTGGTGGGGTAAATCTACTTAAATCCCATTTTCGAACTATCTCTTGGAGTAAATTGTATCGACCAAAGTGTGAAGGAAGGCTGAGACTACGAGACCTATCTACTATGAATCTCGCCCTCCTAACCAGATTAGTTTGGAGAATTGTCTCAACCAAATTCTCTCCTTGCTCGGGTGTTGAGAGCTCGATATGAGAAAGGTAATGGATGGGAAAATATAAAGAAGAGCTCCAATCCATCTCCAATGTGGTCAGGAATTAGTAAAGGAATATATTGATGTTTGTTGGGTGATTAGTAATGGAAAGAATGTCCTCCTAATTTTGTTCCTAGGCTTACTCAAGATACTTCAAAAGAGAGACTTCACCAGTTGCTAGTCTTTGCCTTCCTCAAGGCCGTTGGAATGCACAATTAATACTTAGTATGTTCCACCCTCGTGATGCAAAAGAATTTTGCCACTTCTTCCTCCATCCTCGGATCTTTAAGATAAGTTACGCTGGTGCAAATGAAAAACAGGTATTCTTGCATGTCAAAGCTGTCCACAAATCTCTGAAGCCTGTTGTTCACAGAGATTTGACATGGATTAAGTGGTGAAAAATTAAATTACCACCACGTCTTATGCTACTTAGATGGAAGATTGGAGTGCCTACATTTACAACAGGTTCATTGCTGTTCAAAAGGAAAATTATTAATCAATCCAAATGTTATATTTGTGGGGAAGCAAATGAAATCACCATTCATCTTTTCATTCAATGCTCAGTTGCACGAGTTTGCACGAGCCATTTTGTTTGAAATTTTGCAGGTTAATACAAACTCTCTACCTTTCCGCAATGGGAAGGATATCATCACTTACCCGGTTCTTTTGCATCATCAATTAGAAGGAGTGGGTTCGTTTGCTAATTTAACATTTCTCATTACAGTAGATGAAATTTGGAGAATCGGGAACTATTTTAGAGTTGAACAGGCTCAAGATGTCAATCTTTCTAGCCTCGTACATACAACCCAAGAAAGAATTCGCAGCTATTCATTCATTTTAATTGAACGACCTGCTCCACAAAATTCTCACAGCCAGTTCAGTCAAATTACCACTAATCTATCTAGAGCTTGGGATTTTATCATATGTTCTGATGGAAGTTATGATTTATGTTCTTCTAATGTTGGCTTGGGTGTTGCAATATTCAACTCGTTGGGCTATTTGATTCATACCGACAATGGCTTCATATCAGGATGTCCAAATGCAGAAGCTGCAGAACTAGAAGGCATGAACAAAGCTTGTCTTTTTCAATTGAAAAGAAGCCTTCTAATATTCTGTTTGTTTCTGATTGTCAAAATGTAGTTAATTTTTAGAAAGGAAAAACTGATTGTATTTTGTGAACTAATTACCAACTAGCACAAGTGTGTCGTGCTAAATTTTGTCGGCTGTTGTTGATGTTAGCATATGTTATGTACATTACTAGCAATGCAAATACTATTGCCCATGATTGCTTGTGAAGAGGGTAGGGACTACTGTATTATTTCTTCTCAATAAATAATTATATACATATATATATATAAAGGGAAATCATGGCACGAAACTTTCATGTAGCTAACACGAAATGTCAATTCAAAGAGTCTGGGTAAATCATTGTGTTATATCATAGAGCATGAGTGGATTTCCAGCTTTTCTTGCTTGACACAGGGCACCGCAACCATTTCGTTGAAGTTAATTTCCCACTCAATTGGAATCCTTCCGCCCTTGTCTGTTTCCTCATATATGGACATAAAATAGCCGAGCAAAAATTGATTGTAAGTAACTATCAGAAACCCCCATTCAAAAAATGTTCGGGTAAAATCACTTTATAATTTCCGCCTCTCTAATGTGAAAGGAAGAAACATGTAAAGATTGTCACTGCGAGGAGCATTTTAATAGAGGATTAACCAATTTGATCATCCAGACTAGTTCCCCTATCAGTCAGATAGACCAATCATCTTTCCTTGTACAACTAATTCATCAAATTCCTGAGCTGTTAACACGCCAAGGTTGTACAACTAATTCATCAAATTCCTTGAAACGCTCAATTATCTAGCTGTCCAATTAGATCTTATAGCTATGTTAGTTTAAAACTAACTGGCAAATATTAGGGTCAACAGTCACTTGATTTGCGCCAACTATTTGAATGAAAGAAAAAGTAACCGGTCAAACAAATAGCTGCCATTTTACGAACCTAGTAAAAAGAGATTGTGAACGTTATAATAATGGTTCTTTACCCACTTAGCATGTCTATTATTAAAATGACTACTAGAAAATTAGAGTGAGTTTTTGATGAAATCCCTTTACTGTCTAAAACAAAAGAAAGGGAAGTTTCCTGAGGCTGGACATACATCATTAGCAATCAGATTATGTGTCTCATTTGAAACATTCAATAACAAACAACCAAGCTATTTTATCATACATCCCAGAACCTGCAATAGGTTTTATATTTTTATGTATTCTAACTTCCCCGAGAAGTTGGAAATTATGAGCTTTAATTGGGGCAAAAAAATATCAAGTCTAAACACCAAGCACAATGAATGTGCATTGACAGTATCTTTTATGAAGCATACATACATATATATCATTGGCGGTCGTGTCCAAAATTAAAAGAGAACAAGACGAGCATCTTTCTGCATATAAGATGTAAAAACCAAAAATTAAAAGTTATAAAATGTAACCTTTAGGGTTGTTCCCTCTTTGTGAGCTTTTTGGCAACAGCAGCAGCATTATCATAGCCAATTTTCTGGTAAAACAACAAAGCAATCAGTTCCTCACTAAAATTTAAAACAACATCAGATCAAAATAAGAAAAACTTTACAAACAATCATAATCAGATTACACTTATTGGGTCAAAGATGTCACAAGCACAAGGAACTGCATGAAAAGTCAAACTCATTAGAAATAAATACACTACAAGCATTTCCCACTACATTACACACTATTCGCTAATCATATCCAGGTAATGTTTCTACCTCATGCAACAGTTATGAAATCCTATCGCAGTTGGCTTTAATTCCTCTGACACAGTTTTTCTTGAAAGATGAAGATACGTCCCCAAGTAATCTTACAGACTAACAACATAAAAAATTAGGACACATTATCACAAACACTTCAACATGATCAACTTCCCCAACTCGATGTCAATATAATTTTTTTCAAATCCAAATGGCATACCCGCAAAAATGCACTAGCAATCATCGGCTTAAACACATTAAGCTCAAAATGACCATTGGAACCACCAACGGAAACAGCCACATGGTTCCCCATTACCTGTTAAAGGCAGTCATATAGTAATCGAAATTTTGAGATTATAACAAACAAGTTCCAACATTTGCAAAAATCTGCTGTGAACATCCAAAGAAACCACAAACTTCAAGACCCAAATTTAAATAATCTTCATATTCTTCTTCTTCTTTGATCCTCAATATAGTTAGTCTCACATTTAATACATACCAGGGTAAAATCCAGTTACAGTATGAATGTGCTTATGATCCTTAATTTAGGTTAATAACTTCTAAAAAAATAACTAGACCCATCTTTAATTTAGGTTAATAACTTCTAAAAAAAATAACTAGACCCATTAATTTGCACCTAGACCTGATAATGATATCTGAGCCAACCCATGATTGCATTGGATGATAGAGTGTATTGTGTAGACACAAAATAGGTTCATGAACCACACAAAGGAATTCCGGCGATGAAATTCTCAAAGTGGATAGAATAAATGTAAGAGAATATGAAGTCACTTTAGAAATCAAGGATGAGTTATTTTTAAGAAGGGGAGTCTCATGCAATGCATCCATACAACATCCTTTATTAGTACGAAAGTTACACTTTTTAATAGTATAAGAGTTTTGGAAAGACCAATGAATAACATGCATTGTATTTACTAGGGAATTTAGAGCTTCAGTTTTATTTTGTATATCTATAAAAATAAGGCTTTACTTTGTAAAAAAAGCTTTTGATGAATTGAGAAAACCAAGAGCCTTTTATTTATCTTTTGTTATATAGGAGTAGTTGTTATGAAAGTCATCCCGTCACTTACCGCCAGTTGTCCTCTCGAATGTCTGGCACATTTTATTTCTTTGAACCACCACAGACAATCATCCCCTCAATTTATTAGTCGCATTCTATCCCCGCCCACCATTGCAGATAGTTTTCCCCTCAATCACTATCCCCCACCAACCACCGCAAATAGTCGTCCCCTCAATTTGTCAGGTCACATTCAATCCCAACCCACCATTGCAAATAGTCGTCCCCTTGATCTGTCCCCAATATCTTCTCTCTATTCCAAAAAAGTAGTACTCTCATCGATTATTTTCAGTTATGGCTCCTAGCTCTCTGGTTTTGACTATAGCTCACAAACTCCTACCCCTGAGGATTATCTTCTAAAGAACTTGAGGATGAGTTCTTTCAAGCAAAAGAGTCTGATGTAAAAACTTTTGGATGAATTGAGAATGGTTGAGAGCCCATTTATCTTTTCTTATGTAGTAATAATAGTTAATTCAGAAATTCTCACGGCATGTGGCACTACATTGGTTATCAAAGCTACAAGTTCTTGATTCCAGGGTATACTTGTTGACCATCAACAGTTGTCCCCTCTACTAGCTGGCACACTCTATCCCCATCAACCACCATCGACAGTTGCCCCCTCAACTAATTAGCACACTCTATCCCTATCAACCACCGAAGACAATCGTCCCCTTGATTTATCCAGTCACACTCTATTCGCACCAACCATCGCATATAGTCATCCCCTTGATCTGTCCAGTCACATTTTTCCCCACCCACCATCGCATATAGTCATCCCCTCGATCTGTCCACAATATCTTTTTCATATTCACCTAAAAGACAGGAAAAAACCTAAGAAAAGTAATGCTCTCGTCAATTATTGTCAATTATGGCTCTTGGCTCTTCACTTTCGACTAGCTCACATGCTCCTACCCTTGAGGATTTTCCCTTCAAAACTCGAGGACGAGTTCTTTCAAAAAGATGAGTCTAATGTAAAACATCTAAAATTATCAAAGAGTCACTTCTACACCACATAGACACCTTAAGAAAATATAAGGAGTCACCTTTAGAACTCAAGGTTAGAAATAAGAGTGCAAACCTTTTTAAATGTGAACTTTGTGAATCTTCGTCATGGCCACTAAATTTTCATCTAAGAGTTTAGATTGAGGAGTTATGGGTGGGTAGTTGTGGATAGTTCCATCAATAAATACCCAATGTGAACCAATAGATTTAAAATTGATGGCCATGATTAAAGTTCACAAATAAAAAAGGATTTACACTCTATCATTGGAATGGAGTCTAATGGAATGCATCCACACAACTTCCTTTACTAGCACAAAAATCACACTTACTAGTATGGGAGTCTGGGAAAGACTAGGGAATAAAATGCATTATTTACTAGGAAATTTAGGGTTTTAGTTTTATTTTATATATGTATAAAAATAAGACTCTATTTTGTAAAAAAACCTATGAAGAGTTGAGAATGACCAAGAGTCTTTTATTTATCTTTTTTATGTAGGAGTATTTGTTGATTTAGAAATTCTCATGGCATGTTGCATCAATTACACTATGCTCTCCTCCTTTATCTAAGCTTAAGACCAGCAATGTCCAAGCATTGGCAGAAGTGACCATAAAGACCCAAATATAAATCCTCAAAAATAAAGTTGAGGAAGCCAAATGCAAATAGTAGCGTTAGTCCTGAGCACTATCGGTGTAAATTTGTTGTAGAACTCACAAAGTATACTTATGTACAAGTAAAGACAATTCATGTTATGAGTAACACACTGGACTAAAACACATCCATAAATTTATAACAGAGAAATAAGAAGAAAAGGAAGAAAAAAATAGTACTAGAAGCAACACCCAATTAGAATTTGATGACAAGAAGTCTTACTTGAACACAAACCATTGTAAGAGCCTCACATTGCGTTGGATTAACTTTTCCCTAGAAGAAAAGATAAAAACCTAAGCAAGATATACATAAAACTTCGCAGAAAGGCACAAAAATTTTACAGGCATAATACTACTGCTAGGTTCGTTCTCGGGAAGTATAAGTTCGCCAAGGCAACACCGAGGACCACTAAAAAAATTCAACAAAAAAAATATAACTTAAAAGAACAAACTCTAAAAATCTAGCAATGAAACAAATTCTAGAACATTAGTTGTACCTCCCAAGTAATCTAATGTCATTAGCGATCTTCATCAGGAAACTGAAACCGTATTCAAAGCACCACTCGTCTCCACAAAAGCATCATGGGCTGCCTGATTGATTAAATTAAACCCACAAATTGAAATTTAAATACTGTCATTTCTAGTAGATGAAGGGGATAAGGAAAAATCACTACAAAAACGACTTAAGAGATGATACAGGTTGTTCCATTAATAAAGAACATCATCATTCAAGACAAACTATTGGCCTATAGCATGGTCAAAACACCCTAGAGGCCAACGTCAAAACATAGATGCCTATAATGGCATAAATGTTTCAACTTTCAACACATGCTATTGAAGTATAAAATAAATATTACAAATACATACAAATGTAAAGAAAGCAACGTTGAGCAACAATAATTTATTAAGTGTAAAAGTACCAAAGCTTCAAACTTGTTTTCAGCGGTAACAAATGGTGGGTAAGTATCTTCCGCAACAGCTGCTGCAATTTTTACATCAAATCTGCATTCGAATTTGTATTAATCAACAAGGAGTAAAAAACTCAAAATTCTAAGTAAGCTTTCAATGAATTTTCTAAAAAGTCTGCTTCAGTATAGATCTAATAACATTCTGCAGAGCTAATATGATTGAGTATCAATATAATAAGTAAAAGTAGAAAATGAAACGTGAAAATCATCATCATCACCACCTAGGCTGCAAACCATAGCTACTTTTCCAAATAATTAAATTATCAATCATGTCTAGTTTCAAAGCAAATAATTGAAGGCACTTTTAAATCCTAATCAGCTTCATCCAAGTTTATTTTCGGCTAACTAATTATCTTCAAATCACCACAAGAGTTACAATGTAGATTACAAGCAAATTCACATGTCAGTTTCTCAATATTAAAAACATTATAACTTGAAATCATTTTCAGCTCTTTGAAGACTTTCACAGCTTTGTAGGATTGAGTTAAGAAATACTTCTTGAGCTACTTTCTCGTTCACCTGATCCCCCAAACAACATGGGTCATGGTTACAAATCCTTTTCAAGATCTTGTCACTATCATAGATCATATCACTGTTCAAATCCAAACTTTACAAGTCTTTTATTATAAGCTCTTGTTACTTACATCTGATGTGGATTTTGTGAATCAATTTTAATACTTGTGTTGAAATTCTCATTCACTAGGATGGCATTAATAACGACCTATATGATGTGGCATCATAAGTTCATAACCTCAAACAATGACAGCATAAATAGAGAAATTAGCATTTCAAACAGGAAAAAAAATGGCTTAGCCTTTCAAAGCTTAGAATCTCCAATAGAGACAAGCTTACCCCTTTTGGTGTTCAAACCAATTCCAACTGCAGTATCACACTGTGCCACGTGCAAACAAGCAATTTACTGTAAGTGGCATATGGAAGTACAGGAAATGATGGAGAAGTGACATTGGGAAAGGAAAGAGCAACAGAATAAATAGATGAGATCGACCTGATACAGTCGTGGTATCTGTCAATTCCATATTTCACCTGCTAGCCAATGAAACTATTTATGCAATGCCAGCTATCACACACAAAGAATGCTCCCCATTGAAAAGTGTTTATATTAACTCAAATTCCTTGTAACATTATCGTAGTGTTTTAATAGCTACAGAGACATAACATATGAAAGTCAAGTTTCTCCAAAGTAAAAGTTAAATTAAACTAAGTTTCTCCAAAGTAAAAGTTAAATTAAACTGAGTCATCAATATAAAATATAACACATTAACAAAAAAATATAATGGATATGGAAAAAAATTATTAACTTAGAAATGCAATGCATAAAGCAGGCATCAATAGAACTAGCAGTTGTTCACATAAATAATACTGTATGATACTTTTCCTCAAAATAACATTTATCAAGTACTCACTTGTGTGGTATACCCAGTAAACTCTTGGCCTAGAGTCAAGGAGTTGCATCCTGAGTATGGTTTCGGCCAATCTTAATGATGTCTTTAAACTCAACAGTCTGAACATTTTCAGAATACAAAATTGTAAATGTTGGGAAAAAGTTTTGGCTAATAAAATATCCAAACCACTTATTTGATTTCCATGCAGAACATTCAATAATGATGCACACCAAAAAGAAGGCATCCACTTGTCACACCCAACTTTTGCTACTTATAAAGCCACCACCAAAAACACTTGCCATGGCTCTCATATAACATGAGACCATGAATTAATGTCAGGGCAGAGCCACATTTTCTTTTACAGTCATACATATTCCTGCTTTGACCAAAAGTACACGCCTTTTTAATATTTTAAGAAAAAATAGGAGCAATGTTGCATATGTAAGATCAACCTCCTTCCATCTCACAGTAGGAGCCTTAAGCCCTAAGAACAAGCCTTTTGTACAAATCACTTCGATGAGATATTTAAGAAAAGAAAAAGGCTCCAAAAATTGTAAAAAAACATTATCAGCAATTTAATCTTAACACAAGATTTCTAATGCCATTGTCTACAATATATCAACAAGGACACAATTAAGTTTGAAAAGGATAGAACAGCATCAACTCTCCAGGCAGTGTTACCATGTAAATGTCAGACTACGGCTTGAGAGCGTGCTGGTTGTAAGATGTTCAAGAATTTACCTACAAATAATAGTAATGATGCAACAGGCTTAGATATGACGAGCTTGCCAACAGTGGGATTTTCTAGTGATTTACACCTACAAGTAACAATGTTTTACTTAAAACAACCAAACATAACAATGATAGTGCACTCAAGAATCAGGCAATAGTCCCAAAAGAAAAGATGCAAAAAGTGTGCAAACAGACACAAAGCTAACAAAACTTAAAAAATTATGGAATATTTGAAAAAGAAAAAGAAAAAAATTGTGTGCAATCTATGCACGCAGCTAAAAACAGACAAGAAAATATTTATTTACAAAACCATCCAACATATTCTTATAGATTAATCGCTCAAACTTGCCCAGCATTGAGTAAATGTAATTCTGATTAAATTTCATCACTTCATCTTGTAAATATACACGTCATTTTTCCACATAAAGATACTTCAGAACTGTCACTGTAATCAAGTCAAATGTTTCTTGGACAATAAGCAAAAAAATAGCAAGCACCCGCGTGAAATAACACCATATACCTTTTTGAGTGTAGTGAGGTATGCAATTGCTGTAAGTTCGGTATGAGTCTTGAGTTTATCTCAACACCAGCAGCAATGTGCATGACCTGTAGCAGAAATTTGCGGACTGAGCATGAGTGCCTTTTTGGCGGGTTTTTTTAATCATATATTCAAAAAGAATTTGTTTTATATTATACAATGATAATCTGTCTAACGTCAGCAAGCATCTATATGCAAAAATCATACACATACAGACACAAACCAGAGAGAGCTACCATAGGAAAAGTATCATTTGATGATTGCAATCTATTAACATGATCATTTGGATGCACAAACTTTTCGCAGCGCTTGTGCCCAAGAATTTCAGCAGCTCTGTTTGCAACAACCTGCATGAAAGAAAAATATAACTGTCAAATAATGTGATGTGTCACATAACTTGCACATATGCCTTGTTCCATTTATCAACCAAACCTCATTTGCATTCATGTTGCTTTGAGTTCCACTACCAGTCTGCCATATGACAAGTGGGAAGTGATCATTCAACTTTCAATCTGCTACTTCCTGAGCAGCTTGCATTATTGCCTTCCCAATAGATGGATCCAGACCGTACTCCATATTCACCTGAAACACAAAGCATAGTAAATGGCATGTGGTAGAAGGTCCATAAAAGCCATATAATGGCCCCGCATTTGCATATGCATATAATATGCTGTTCTATGTTTTTGGCAAGCAACACCATTAATCATTTCTGTATTAAGATAAAAAGAACACACAATTATAAAAAATAATAAGTAGGATTAGTTCTTCCACTTTATAAGTAAAACATGACATCAGGTAGTTACAAAGCCTCCATCAACAACAACATTTCTTTTGAATGAACGCGAGACATATGCTAACAATTTATGATTCATTAAATTAAGGGATTTGCCAGATACAAGTCATTTTTCTTTGCAGGCAAGAACTATACACTAGTTAAACTGAAGAGTCGAGATTAACTCACCGGCCGAAGACAAAAGAAGCGAGTTAGCAGCTCGTCTCGCAAGGTAGTGTGTCAACAAGTTCCTATCTCTAGAGTTTCACAAGATCTTAAAACTTTACTTTTTGCATATAAAAATCAGAAGGTCCAACAACACCAAGAGACAAAAAAATAAAACAAACCAATGAGGAGTCACCATGAAACCCCTGAACGTGTTACCTTGGCAGCACATTTCTTCAAGATACCAAAGGCACGTATGACGGGCTCGGACATTCGCTCACGATCTCCACCAATATCAAAATTCTGCAGCGATCGCTGAGTTTGAGCACCCCATAACCTACCCCCCAGTTCGCCAAAAATAACAAACAAACAATCAATGCCCCCCAATCTCCAAAACACCAATCAACGAATCCTACGAAGACCATCGACCGATAAAAAATGGCAAAGAACACCTACTCGTCAGAAGGCACGAGAATAAGTCCGAACGTATCACGCTCCTCTCTGAACAGAATCGACGACAGCCACCGGGACAGCGCCGGAAGCGAAGAAGTGTGGGAAGGGTAACGCCGGGAAGCAGCCAGCATTGCCATCTCGATCCTGCACAAGATGCACCAAAAACCAACTGAAAAGAAAAATCTCCACAACAGAGATGCCAAACAATCAAGAATGGATAAAAAAGCGATCGAAGGATGGAAAATAGAGACGAACTTCGGGAAGAACTGAGGAGGAGGTAGGTTCGCCGGCGGCCGGAGAAGAGAAGAAGGGGAGGATCCAAAGGAGGCGGCGAAGCCACTGGAAGTGAAGCCCGGCTTGGTCAGCCTCAGCCGAGTTTAAAAGCCGTTAGATGATTTTATGGGAAAGGGGTCGCTTGTTTCAGTAAGCCCTGATATGGGTTTTGTTTCAAACAAATCCGACTTAGATTTAAGACTTTAAGTTTTTTAAAGGGTAATTTTGGATGAGTCTTTTTTTCAATCATGTGCAACTTAACTTATATTAAAGAGGCAAAAGACTAGGATTGGATTCTAATTGAAAATTGTTTAGATGAAACATCTTAATCAATTAACTATTTAGGTCAATTTAATTTAGTCATAATAAGTATTATTTTAGTAAAAATATACTTTTTGACATTAAAATAATATTAATTTTATATTTATTTAGCTTTAGTATGGGATGACAATTTATCCCATTTTAAAATATAGAATATTTATTTTAATTTTCGTTAGTTCAATGAATGGTTTGTGATAAATTGGATTTCACTAAACATTTGAGAAAAATTCAATAAAATGTGAAAAAGAAATATTTGATTTAAATTCAAATTTGCCAATTTTAGATATACAAGTGTTTGTCCAAACCATGTGATTAAACCCTCTAGTCGAGCGTATGCCTCTACAGTTAGCCATCGTTTGAAAAACAGTTCACAGTAGTTTTAAAATCAAAGGAAAAAGATAAGAAAAAAGAGCAGATAAGTAGAAGTGGATTTCATAGCACCAAATCCGGACCAACCAAGGGAGAAGAAAGGAGATTTGGCTTTTATAAATACTTCATGACAAATCTGTGAAAAGGGAGGCTCGTTGCTTTAAAGAAATTGAAGAAGAAAAGAAACAACGGGAGAAGAAAAAGGATGAAGGAAGAGGAGGAACCTCTCACCAGAGATCCATCTCCGGCAACTACCTAGCCCTTCGATGCAAACATTGGAGCGCCCCTGATAACTTTGGAAAAGAGTTATTATTATTTGTATTTTATATTGAGTTTTGTCATATTTCGAGTTGTTTATATATCAATTTTATTAATTTAAAAGTTTATTAGATATTATTAATAATGCGAGAAATTATTGTAATTTTACTATAAAAAATGTTAATTAATGTTGTTCTAACAAGGTATAAGAGTTAGAATATAATCCTTAGCCAAATAATGAGAGTTTGTAGCAACTACTTTAAAGATAAGTGAGATCTTTTTAGAGATAACTGTAATCTTCATGAAGATATTCTTAATGATCTTTAGAGCTGCGGATAAATACGGAAAAATTCTATATAAGGGGACGTCCTCTTGTGAAGAAAAGAGAGGAGAACAATATTAGACGGCTAAGAGACGACACAAAAGACAAGAGAAGGAAGATGAAGAATTTGGATAAGAAGAAGAAGATGTTTTCTCCAAAAGAGTTTTTTATTTTGATTTACTTTTTCTTTATAATTAAACAAAGTCTTTCATATCACAAATGAATTTCTTATGTTTAATCGAAAACTTTATGGAGT
Organism: Piper betle; assembly: GCA_033002965.1. Classification (NCBI taxonomy): domain Eukaryota; kingdom Viridiplantae; phylum Streptophyta; class Magnoliopsida; order Piperales; family Piperaceae; genus Piper; species Piper betle. The sequence goes on along the minus strand of JAURVB010013363.1, from coordinate 207,912 downwards.
AATTCTTTTTTAGGATTTTCAATAACAACTAATGTATGGATTAATGAAAATTATTAATTTTTATCTATGTGATTATGATGTTGGATTATCTATTTTATTCTATGCATTAATGCTATCATTAGCCTAATCACCTATTGATTGATCTAGAGATTTGATCTTGTCTAAAGATAGAAAGATTAAGTTTGTCAGTAAATAAAATAACATTTATTCATTTATTTTAGGTGATTCACATATGAGATAGAGATATACTCATATGTCTTGGGTAACTATTAAGGGCAGAACTTAAAGTATCATTTTGCATACACAATTTCATAGAAATATAGGAGTTGGGTGCGAGTGATAAGTTTATGGTAAATCTAAGAGGTGTCATAAATAATTAATTCCCGTGGTTAATAATCCAAATATGCAATTCACAGGTAGAAGTTATAACTTTAATCATATAAAGTACTAGGTAATATTGAAAATCCAAGGTTTGTCGTCTTGAAGTTATTATTTGATTTAAATATAGCATTTTAGATTAGCTTAGTTTTAGTTTATAATTAAATCACTCTTTGAATTTTTATTTCAATTAAGTATAATTAATTAAATTAATTTTGGTCATTGAAAATTTCTAGTAATAATTCCTCGTGGGATGATACTTTCTTATCATTTTATTACTTGATTCGGCACGTGCACTTGCGTTATAATTTTCACATTAACCCCCTACACAATCCAGCAGAAAACCACCACTATCGACAACCACTCTCACCAAAAGAGCTACAAGAGAAGGGCTGCCTAGAAACAAAGCATAGTCATGCCAACATCTTTCTGATCACTGTCCGCCCAGAACAAGCCACTTCCATTCATGCCACAACCCTCATTGGATCCTCCTCGCATCCGGGAACAAAACCCTACCAAGAACCACTGCCGAAGAAGCCCATCGTTGCTGGAAAAACTTCGTAAAGTGGCTCATCGAAGCAATGTAGTAGCAGAAAACAGCAACAAGCGACCAACGTTGGAGCTCTCATCTGGCCAACCTAGGCCACCAACAGCCACATCACCCGCTTCCAATAGACTTTTCTTGACACCGTCAACAAATCCAAGTAGAAATCCACGCTCAAGAGCCTCATCCTTGCCGAAAAATCACCCAAAAGAGACCCACTGAAGCAGTGCAACAACAACATTCGGCCAACTTCTCAGACTCCGTCTAGCCGATCACCACCACTGCAAGACAAGACACTGCCTCCAATCGGTCACTCTCATCTTCAACTACAAAACCAAGTCAAGTACCGCCACAATCTTGGAAAAATGGCGATAAGTGGTTGGGCGATAGACAATGCCACTGAAACTTTTCACTATCACCGTCACTATACGAAGCATCTCCGGCCAGTGTACCACCTTTAAATCGATCACCACTGTGAGATCTGACTATCTGGGTGATCATTGCTAGCCTCAGCTGCCAAAAAAATCATCGTCAGAGCCACCAAAACTGCCTCTGCACCACCCGCCTAAGCGGGTTTATCAGACCCACTTAGTGGACTAAGTCCACTTGTTCTTGCCAAATCTGTGACCGCTTTCCATTGCCCAAGATCATGACCAGACCTAGACCCGCAGTCACATTCGTAAACCCACCTGTTACCCAAACCCGACTGGCGCACTACACACCACTTGCAGCCACATGCACCCAGAAATCTCCAAAAGCCTATGCATGCCACTTAGTCTGATCCAACGTTTTCCTAGTTTGAACCAACCCGAGTGGTCTGATTTAGTCAATTATCACTCTAAAAAATAATTTGAAGGTTTTCAAACCTCAAATCGAGGCAAAACTTGTTACCCTACTTTTTTTTTAACTCTCTAGACACAATGGTGAAGTTATGGTGAAATTATTTTAGAGATTTTAAGAAAAGAACAGGACAAGCCAAGGCATTAGAGTTGAAATTTCAAAAGTAAGTCGATTAAAAGACAGCAAAACTCACTATTTCGTATAGTGTAAAAATCAATGAAAATAGTAAATTTGCGATTATTAAACCATCATGGGCTAACTTAAAGATTCAAATTGAATCCTAAGGAATTATGTAAAAATTTCATGTTTTTCCTCGCTCATGCCATTTTATTTTTATTGATTTTTTAACTTGCATGATTTCTTTGCCCAACAAGAACGCCTCTGGTCTCACCAAACCTCTAACCCAACGCGAAGTAAAGACTAATTCGCAGGGGCAGAAATTTCATGTCCGAACAACAAGTAATGAGATTACAAGCATCCGGTAATTTAAATATAAATTTTGTCAAACTTTAAATATGTGTTTCTGCTAAAACATTTTTAATTTTAATAAATATTAGGATTTTGAAATGAAATTGAATTAAAAACTATATATCTATTTTGCCTATTTTATGCTTTTTATAAAAAAGGTAACTCACTCTTCCCAACTGATTGCTAGAGGCAAATTGTAACAAGATATTAAATTTCTATATTATTGCTTACATCACTCTAAATTTTTTATCGTAAAGTTTTTAATTAAATTTTGACACGTGATTTAATAGTTATAAAGTCTATAGATTGAGCAAGAAATAAAGATTCATTATATATGAAAGAGCAAGTGTAAGTTTAGTATTATCTGTGTGTATATTAAATTGGGTGGGTAAAAATAACCAATAACTCTAATTATTATAATAATTTAATCAAAATGGAAAACCAAAATCTAAAAAATCATCTACATATTGCCCGGTATGTGGAAAACCGGAGAGGACGACCGAGGTACTGTTGGAAAATTGGCTTTGGCTTGGCTAGCTGGATTGACATTTAGAACCACTTGGGTTGATTTTTACCTTCTTCAACTTTTAATTTTTAAAATACGGTGTTTATGTAGGATAGAATAATACTTGTACGGTTGACTTAATTTTTTTAATTAAAGAGTTTAAAATTTTAATTATAATAATTAAGTTAATTTTGTCCAATTAAATATATTTAAATCAATCACACAAGTATTACAGTAAATTTTAACCCTTGTTACAATAAATCCTTATTCGCCCCAAAGATATTGAGATCACACATACAAGGTCGTGTATCTTATTTAAGGGTGTGTACTTGAGAAAGTGGAAGAATGTGCGAAGATAGAGCATAGATGCAAGCTCACGAGTTTTATTTAAAGAAAAAATTTGTGAGAAAGATATATTTTTTCACATTTAATTATTTATTTGTAATAAAGTATTTAAAAAATCTGTTTTTTATAAGGGTAGAAAATCTCTCCATGGCTATTTTATTATAAAAAACATAAGAAAATGAGAGAAAGTGGAAAAAATAATATAAATCTTACCTTCTTTATAACCAAACTCACACACAAAAAACAAATACATAAGAAAAAACGATAGTCATTTTTTTTTCATTGTCACAATCATTTTTTTATTTTATCACAATAACCCTAAAAAAACTTCTAAATTAAAGCTACAATTTATTATTATGATATGAAAATGATACTAAACTATTTAATTTTTATTAAAGCCCAATTGCATTGTATGTGCATGCAAGTTTTCCAAAATATATTAATTACTAGGAGAACACTATCAACGCCACAGCAGTACTCAAAGGTCATTAATGTAGCTCGCGATGAAATTTAGAATTGAGTATATTTTTTGACACAATATGCAATGAATTTGTAAGTATTTGTTTGGAATTAAATGAAAGATCTGGTGTCTACGACGCTTCCTTCTCTGCGCACCCATGCACATAAAATCTAAACCTTTAAAATATCATAACAGTCAATTCTATAGATTTAAATGATAGATAATTGATTAATAAATATTTTTGGTTTCTACGTGAATAATAACTGCTTATATGTGTGCACTTTGAGATGTAAAATGGAAGGCATAGAATAACTCCGCGTTTGGTGTACAGCGAAAGAAGTGCCCTAGCTAGGCACCATAACTTCATTAAATGGACAAAAAATTACGGAAAATGATGATCAAGTATTCATTTGTAACACTAAAATCAGTTTCTATATGTATTAAATATTATGGTTTTAATTACAACTATTTACGTTGTTGGATATGGACATTTTTAACGTTAATATAGATAATAGCCCCTATCAAAAATTATAATTTAATAAATTAATTGAAGGCAATCCCATATCAATAAAGTGAGAGGCGGGGGAAATGAAGGCCAAGCCACTTCAGGGTGATTAACTTATCCCTCCTGGTACATTAGATGCTGGTAGCCGAATGAATTTGTTCTAATCATATCTAAGTTGCAAAAATCGGTCGATGATTTAAATCGGATCGATGCGTATCCAATTTAAAAAATTGGGTAAATCAGTCTTTATATAATTAGTCCATGAATCAGTCAATTTGAGTCGATTTTCTACCGCGGCGATGGACAGGGCGGGGAGAAAACGGGGCGGCGAGGGCTGCGACAGGGGGCCAACATGGGGAGTAGGGGAGGCAGATTGTGCGGGGTGGGATGGGGCAGGACCGGCAGGGAAGAAGGTGGTTGGGCGGGGCAGGGTGGGGAGCGCAGGGGGGACGGAATGGGACGCAGAGAGGGGAGTGGCAGGGGGAGGGATGGGGCTGGTAGGGAAGGGGGTGACAGGGCGGGGTAGGGGCACAGGCGAGACGGGGTAAGGGTCGGCCCGGGGAGAAGGGCAGGGTGGTGGCGATATGGCAGTCAGAGGCAGGGGTGAAAGAGGGGCTACGGGTCGGGAAAATAGGGGGAAGGAAATAGTCGGTGACATTCTCGTAATTAAAAATTGACTCGATTCTGACTCTGACTCGAGTTAAAAATAATAAATAACTCTAAATAATTTTTAAAAAATCATAAAATATAAAAATATATCATAAAATATAATACACCATCGTATCAAAATGACATGTTTTATAATTACTAACCCACCAATTTTGACCAATTCAATTAAACTGATTCTTGACCAATTTAAACCAATTCGATTCGATTTAGTGACTTCCTCAGAAATCGATTCAAGCCAGATTCTAATTTTTACAATTATGGATTATATTTGGAGATAATATAATGCTTAATTTTGATGGTTTTGAAAGTGAGAGGGCTGAGGGGAAATTTTATTTAAGACTCGCTGAACAATTAGATTGGAAGATTTTACTAATAATAATAATTAATCAATAACATATTATAAAGAGATGAGCCCACTTGAAAAAAAAAAGGGAATAGACCTTACCATTGCATTTAATATTTGTAATACTAATTTGACCAAATTTTTGTTCAAAAGCAGATGGACAACACACAACAAATCCAAGTTCTGCTGCATAAGGTACTTTATTCCCAACACACCGAACGCACATAAAATTTGGGCCATTTAATTGAAGTAATTGATTTATTTTAGGTTCGGATTATTAGTATCTATTTAATAACTATTTTGGACTTTAACGGGAACTACCCAAATAAATAAGTAATATATAGCTGTTACCAGGTAAGCCCTTTGATGTAAATTTAAAGACTTGGATCATGTGTGCGTTGAGAGTAAACTGTTGCAGGCGTACCGGAACTTCGACAACAGACAACAAATCTCCCACTACAATTTTCCTCCCCCACGCCCACCCACCCACCCACCCCCACCACGAACAACCCTGAGTCTTTTTTATAAAAAGAAAAAATTAGTATACGTACTATATTCGCCAATAATTGATCTTATAAAAAAAATCAGACAGACGAAATTAAATTTTCTGAAACCTAACATATTTTAAGGTCAAAAGTTAATGAAATATTCAATGATTAGTGACGAGAAAATTAAAAAAATTAAAGAAAAATATATATACTGATTGATATCTCTATTAGGACGATTGAAGAGAGATAGATAAATGTTAATATTATGTATATGATATTGATGATGATTTTCGTGTATACATAAACAAGTATGTACGTTAATTTATTAAAAGATGGGTAATCCATGAAATCTCCTGGGGGATCAGATCTCGTATTGCCCCTCGTTGGATACAGCGAGGTCCTAGCTTCAATCATTGAAATATATTTCCCGCAAACCAACCAGCCAGTCCCAACTCGACAACCCACATTCACATTAGTTGGTTGTTGGCTACTAGCCTTCACAAGCGCATGATTCTGACAACATTATGTCTTTATTCATACCGAGCGCCTACCCAACCAAACACCACATATAGGAAGCCATAATCATTAATAGAAAACAGTGATCGATCGATCCAAAGTTATTATTATGTATACATACACATACATAACGTTAAACCAAAACATCCATTAACTCCCATGCAGGTCAGAAAAACATGTCATAACCTCAACTAAACAATACAAAAGTAAGAACTAAATTAGCATTAGATCAGTGTGGTTAGTGCATTTGGGATCAGGAAGAATACCCAGAAAAGCTGGCAGAAATGATTGATTAGGATCGTGCTTGTTGCTAATTCATAAGTTAACACGAAAATGATGATAACGGCGCCGCTCGCCGGAGCAGCGGCGGGCCAGACCAGTTTGTCGGACCACCGTCGGTTGTCTCCAGACCAACATTAGCTTCTGGGTTCTTTTTTTTTTCTAGATCAGCTTTTGGGTTGTTTGTTTGCTCGACAAGAAGTATTAAATAAATGCGTCAAATGGCGCTGGTCAAAGCCACCGCAACGTATATGAGAAATCACTCGGACATCGCATATAACGTCTGAAACCGATGGACGCCATCCTATTGGTTCAACTTCACCACGTGAAGAATGACCGGATAAGTAATATTACTAGCGAAAGCCCATCTCTATTCATATGTCACTCTCTCATACGTTGCCTTTCAGGTGCATCGCATTTTAAATATGTATGAGTTAATTAAAGTGTATAAATATTGATTATATTATAAGATAAATTGTTAGCAATATGGCAATATTTTCCTTTTTTACCATACAATTTGCAAATTAGGAGGTTCAATTGAAGCTCTGAAGGGGTCCATTTTTTTCTCTGACGGTCAATCACTCCCATTCTTTGCATTCCTGCTAAAAAAGAGGCATGCATGAAACCAAAAAACCTGGACCCCAACAAAGTCAAGTCACATGTGTGTTGCTTTGGAACAAAAAAAAGGTCACAGGTATGTTGGTATGGCCTAATGGTGTGTATATATCCTCAATCGAATCGACACCATTTCGGCGGCTTTCACGCAGCTGGTTATATACTTCGCAAAAAATTTTTTATTCTGTAACAATTTGCGACATGGTAAAAATAAATACACTAGAAATGATTTACTCCACCTTATGTGGTAAAAGTAAAATGTCTGTGATCATCATTTGTGTGTACGTTAACGGCTAAATATGTAGCATCACCCTGTCTGCAGAGTGCCGTTTTACAGATCCGCTAAGGTTTTACCTGATTTTAACGTCTATATGGTCATGTGTATAATAATATGCAATTCTTAAAAAAGAAAACGTGTAAATCTTACTTTATCTTATTGTTACATTTGAGTTTTTTTGGTTTCTTTTATTGCTGTTGTCTATCAATGCGACTTTTTGTAAACATTGCTTGAATTTTATTACATTTGATTGTTTGCTTTCTTAGATTATTATTGTTTATTAAGGATAGTTTTTTTGAAAATATTGTTTGAATTTTGTTACAGTTGATTTTTTGGTTTCCTTGACTATTATTGTTTATTGATGACAAAAAAGAGTGTTTTATCAATAAAAAGAATAATATTTTTTGATATTGTCGAGAGGTGGAAAAAGTAAGGCCTAATGACCCGAAAATAGAAAAATACGAATTATGTAAAATACTTTTATTTAAATAAAAATAAAATTAATTTAAAAAAAAATTATAGCTGACCACACAACCTAAGTGACAACCATACTTAACTACCATCAGCCTTGGGGTCAGATATGGTCGCTCTTCAACTAAGTGACCAATGGCCTTGGGCAGCACCCCCGTTAGTTTAAGGACACCCAACCTAGTTGCCCAATGGGCTCCTAGTCAAAATAGACTAAGGGTAGTTAGGGTCACATGTAAGTTAATTTTTTTTAAAATTTATAATTTTTAATTTTATTATAAAACTAACCTAATTGCAATTTTTTTATTATAATAATTTATATTTGGTAATTAGTTTTGATTCTTCCATTACATGTTAATAATAAAAAATATCATTTTTTTGTAAAAAAAACTCTTTTCTCACTACCTAGTAATATTAAAAAATAGTTTCCCCATTCTTGTAGAAAGCTCAATAAAAAACAATATGTTTTAGGTTTATATAACTATTAAAATTAAAAGTATATTGAATCTTAATATTAAAGTGGTTGAAGCTTGCCACCCGCCACAGTTCAAATCCCGCCCTTTTTCGTGCTCTCTATATGAGGCATATAACCAGACACAAGCCATTCATGCCGAAATTAATATTCCAGTTTTATGGGTTGATGCTAACCCACTTACACCAAACTTTTCACGGCTCAAAATATTATGGCTTCCACAGTGTTGGACGGTTTTGTTAAAAACCCGGTCAAAAAGCCCCGGGACACTGAACCGTGGTAAGAGGCGCAGGAGTGGATCGGATTTCGCTTTGGTACTACTAAAATTCGAGTCGGGCCAGTTTAATTTTTAAAATCATGATCTAAGTCCTTCTTATTTGACTTTTTTCTTTTTGTGAAAAATACTTTACAACTTTGACGTGGGTAGTCTGTTCACCGCATAATTATTGATAGACATTAAATTAAATATATTTATTTTTAAAAAAATTAAGATGAGCTGTACTTTATATAACTTATGTTATATGAATTATACTTTAAATTTAAACAATTTTTAATGAACTTTGTATAATGAGGTTTATATTTACAAAAAATAGAGTGCATAAGTATGAGATTATTTAAATTTTATGTCTTTTTTACATCAATATTACCTGTTTTTTTTATTTTTTAAAAGTATATTAGTTTAGTGATATTTTGAAATTAATTTTTATTATTATTATTTTGATAATTAAAATAAAAAGGTTAGAAATATTAATTTGAGTTAAAATTTTATAAATAACTTATTATTTATTTATATATTCATTTTTGTGAATTATGAGTAATAAAACTCCCTAAATTGCTCAAAATAAAAAATATAATTTATATAAGACATATAAAGTATAGATCATATATATATATATATATGACTCTTGTTTTTATGCTTTGAAAGTGAGAGATAAATGAAATCTCTAACTCTTTCGTTATTAGTAACAACGAGTACAAGTTTTGTTTATTACTAGTAGGTCACACGACAAGCACTTACCACGTCTTAGAAATTTTATTATAACTACAATAATGTGTGCATTGTTTGTTTTTTTCTTTTTGTTCATTTTGGTGGAATATTGCCTAGCTTGCCGGCAACGTCCCCTCACCCAGAAAGTTGAATATTTGCAAAAAAATTTATTAGCTTGCACTGGCCGAGTCCGATTGGCAGCTGTAAGCAAGTTCGGATATACACAACATTATTATTTTATACATATGTTATAATTTTGGGCATATATATATATATATATATATATATATATATATATATATTAGAAGACTATTCAATCGGGGGGAGCACATCTGGCAAGTGAGCGAGTCCAGGCTAGCATTTGGGGCATGATTGGATGTGGGTCCCACACTTTCTCTGGCACCACATGCGTCCCTAAACCCCATGACCCCTCCTCATCTTCCCCTATTTACACCCCTCCCCGCCTTCCCTAAACCTATATTAGGCAAAGTTGACAAACTAAGAATATATATCAACCGTCTTAAATTTAATTAACATTTATTTATTCTAAAGTCTTACATGTTATATACAAATATATATATATATATATTTATATTAGATTAATCTCCGCGTTGCAAGAAAATTACATTATTAATGCAGCTAAGTATTATAATTATAATGACTCTAATTATATATAATTAACCAAAACACAATTTGTTAAAAATAAAATTAGGCAGGATTCAAAGTGGCCGTTTCACCAATTTTATCCAGGAATGTAGGCATGCTTGGATTATGATTATTGATAAGTAACGTAATTAAAGGGTCTTAATTATTCCTCTCCATTCTTAAATATAGTGGGCTGTTTTCTTTCTTTCTTTCTCCCTCTTTTCTTTCCTTTCTTTTTTTTTTAATTTTTGGTTTTTCTCTGTTTACCATTTTACTTGGATTCTGCCACTTCACGTCTGGTTCTCATATAAACAATCACCAGCCAAGTTCAATGGCTTCCTCCTCCTCCTCCTTCTCCACTTGTCCTCCTTCTTCTTCTCCACTTTGGTCTTGGCCTTGACTGATGTGCAGGTACATGTAGGGAGGCGGTGTTCACGCCTCGTGGTGTTGTGTCTTGTAGCAGTTGAAAAGGGCAAGGCTGCTACTGATGAAGGGGCTTGTAAGTATGTTCAATTGCAAGTGTATTGATTCTGAGGCTTGTTCTGCCGGCGATCCGCATGCTTTCCAGTTTTTGGCTTCTGGGTTGGCCTGTTCCTGCTGTTTTCTCTTGTAAAGTTGGCATACGTTGAGATGGGTCATGCTGTTTATTTTGGGCAATTTTTGCTTTTGTTTTCTGGGTTTTTTTGTCTAATGTTTGTGCTTGATGAGATGATTTCTAGTGAATGTTTCTATGTGATGGAGATGTTGTCAGTTTGGGTATAAGATTGCATGCCATTCTTTTTCCTTTTAGCGCCTGTTCAGCATTTTTTTTTTGTTTTTCCGAGCATCCAATGTAGAATTCTGGCCTCCCCATAATTGTTTCTGCCCAGTGGTTTCACTGCTACTGTGTCCTTTGTAGAGATCAAATTTTATTTCTATTGTCAAAAGTTTACCTCATCGTTCGTAACATTGTCATGTTTTGTGCTTGGATTTCCCAATTTCCACCTTTACCTGGGTGTTTCCGGATCCTTTCTTCCTTTCTGGAACTTTCCATGAGTGTGAATGAATTGGTTGGCCTTCTGTTCTTGACTAGTTTTTTATCTTGATATATAGTCAATGTTTTATGCAAGGATCCAGTGGCTCTTTAATGTTTCTGGAGTCAATGCAATCATTTCTAATTTGCTTTTCACATAGCTGTGGCTACTATGAAATTTTTCAGCACCACACTGATGTGAATGTCTAAATCTTTTTACCAGCATTGTTGTATCAAGTGAACTCATCTAACCGGCAGTCTTTTACCCCTCCTGTGTATTGCATATATCAGGTTTATATTGTCCTATGTGTGGTACTTAGTGTGATAAACACCAAAGGAAAGAGTGATGAGACCTGCAAATTCAGTAGCAGTTTGAGCTTAGCTCCCAGGCCTCACAGTGTTTCGATCTTGGAGTTTGGAGCAGTAGGCGATGGCAAGACCCTCAACACGCTTGCCTTCCAAAATGCTATGTACTATGTCAAATCATTTTCTGATAAGGGAGGAGCACAGCTATACGTTCCAACAGGCAGATGGCTTACTGGAAGCTTCAACCTCACCAGCCACCTCACCCTGTTCTTGGACAGAGATGCTATTATACTTGGATCGCAGGTTTGTTATTTACATACATTTTCTGTATTAGCATTTCTACTTTCTTAACTTCTAACAACAATTGACTAGAATAGTTACAACTGAGAATTCAATTTAATCTGCTTCTAAAGTTGGAATTTTCTAATTAGTTAGTGACAAGAACTCTGCTTTTATTAAACATCTTCTATTCATATGAAGAGATTTGATGAGAAAGCAGATACAGGGGGAGTATCTACTGTTCTTGGTAATACTAGCCACAATGTAACACAATAATTCGGCAAGTGCCACTTAAAATATCATTTTCTTTATGATTATTCTTACCCCTGGAGGTTAATGGTGTTGTAATTTTCAAACCACTTGGTCATTGATGTAAATCGAAGTGCTAAAAAACAGACTTGAATATTACTGTTCCAGTTTTTAAATTTTAATTGTTCTTCAGGACTCTTCGCAATGGCCGCTTGTTGAACCATTGCCATCTTATGGACGAGGTTTAGAGCTCCCTGGTGGAAGGCATCGTAGCTTGATCAATGGCCGTCTGCTAAAAGATGTGGTTATTACAGGCAAGATTATAAAACTACATGTTATCAAAACTTAGTTACTTTTCTTTACAATGTACTACATAGCTACCCAGTTTAGGTTTCTGACGGTTTCAATTATATTTTTTATTTTTGGTACGCATGTTTGACTTTTTGTTGTTCTGAACCACAGGGGATAATGGAACAATTGATGGCCAGGGATCTATATGGTGGGATTGGCTTCAGTCTCATTCTATGAACTACAGTCGTCCCCACCTTTTGGAACTTGAAAGTTGTGAAAATGTCTTAATATCAAATTTGACTTTTCTCAATCCTCCTTCATGGACCATCCATCCTGTATATAGCAGGTAGTCTTTGAAATGTTATTCTGTTGGTGGCTTTTTGTACTTTCTTTTTGTTTGTGCTTAGTTTTGTAATATTCAAAACATAATGCAGTAACGTGCAGATACAGAATGTGACCATTCGGGTTTCACCTGATTCTTCATATACAGATGGTATTGTACCAGGTTAGAACAATCTGATCAACTTTTTGTTTTTTCCTTCGTCTGTTTGATAATACACCCTTATATAAATACCCATTCATATGGCTTGCCTTTCATGTAGAAAGATTTGAACATTTTCAATTTAAATTATTGTGTCGAGATAAGACTAGATGGAGTTATTAAATCATGCGCACATCCATAATCTTCTGTATGCCAATTCAATCTGGAAGATTGTTATGTTGAATGAGAATAATTTCAGGTCAGATCTTCCTAAAATAAATAAGTCTATAATTGCTTGTCTTATTTGGCTGCAACTAGAATATGAAAATGCATTGTAAAGTGGAAATTGATTAGGCCGAAATGATGGAATTGTTATATATGTTCCCAAAATGATTGTTCATGAGACCTTTTCCAGCTATGAAAGTGGTCCATGAACATAATTTTCTCAATAATATGTTGAACTACCTCTGTTAAGATTTTTTTACTGCTCACCCAATATTTCTGCCTCTTTGCCTTGTGTACTGGATATGTGAAACGTTTAATCTGTTTTTGGCTCCTAACTACAAGGGAATCTTTTCTTTTCTTGGATAGATGAATTTTGAGTGTTGATGTTTTCTTTTCTTGAACTGCTGATCTAGCTGGTAAGTTAATGCTACATATTTAATTTTTTTACAGATTCCTGTTCTAATGTTTGCATTGAGGATTGCTACATTCAGGTAGGAAATGATGCAATTGCTCTCAAGAGTGGATGGGATGAGTATGGAATATCCTATAAAAAACCCACCTCAGATGTTTACATCAGTACTGTACAACTGCTTGCTTCCGCCGGTTCTGCCCTTGCATTTGGGAGTGAGATGTCAGGAGGCGTTTCAAATGTCAGAGCAAGTGACATTCACATATACAATTCCTTTACTGGAATCAAACTTAAAACTATTACAGGAAGGGGTGGATACATTGAAAAAGTGGTAATATCAGATGTGCAAATGGAAAATGTGGCTGTTGCTCTTGGTGCTTCAGGTCATTGTGGCAGGCATCCGGATGATCATTACGATCCATATGCCTATCCAAGGGTAAATGGTATTACATTAAAAAACGTTATTGGAAGGAATATAACTGCTGCTGGGAATCTCAATGGAATTGACGATGCCCCATTCACTGGAATTTGTCTATCAAATATTTTGCTGTCTGTCAATTCAGATCCATCTTCTTCTTGGGTTTGTTCAGCTGTGGAGGGGTTTTCTCAGTCGGTATTTCCCGATCCTTGCCCCAACTTGCAGAATTCTTCAGATTATTCAGCTTGTTATTCGCTTCTCTACTCTGGTAATGGTCAAGCACAAGTTTTGTGAGATGATACTGTGCGCTATAATTATATACCCATATGATTCAATCCACCATTGTTCGACTGCACCCGCCAGTCCTATTTTCATGAGTGATCCAACCAGCCCCCATACATCAGGAGAATATCCATTTCATCATCCAATAAAATCCATCAGTTCAACCTTTTCTTCTTCTCTGGTTTCATATACATCGAGTGGCTGGATTACATGTACAGGCATATTTCTTTCATTCATGTGTGGAAAAAAAAAGGAAAGTTTTGGTAGTGTTGGAAAACTCATAGTCAATTGATTTCAAAGAAAAGTTACTGTTTTTTGTTCATTTTTATTGCATTGTATGTCTATACTAGAGTTGGGTGGATTGAGGATGGCCTTATGTAAGAGGTGAGAAATGCAGAATTCATTTTGTACATTCAGTTGCATTCCAATTGTCAGATACCGTCTTTCATTCTGTTTATTACAGTTTCATACTTGGTTGCATTCTAATTGTCAGATACGTTCTTGCATTCTGTTTATTACAGTTTCATATATACTTTCCGACAGATCATTTTTTGCTTTCTTTTATTTTTTTAAAAATACAGACATTTTATTCATTTTTCGAATTATTTAACAAACCACGAGCCAAAAGCATCTCGCTTATATTTTCAAGCGAGGAAATTTTACAATTTGGTCATCATCGAGTAATCTAAGCTACCTTTGTAAGTGTTGTAGTGTGTTTGGTCATGCATGTTATAGATGTTCATTTGGTATAGAAAATAAATAAATAAATAAATAAACTTGGATGGGCGATGGTGAGGAAGCCTTTATGTTGGTAAAAGCCGATGACGATGATACGGGCTACAAAGGGGAGGATGAAACAGAAAGAGAGATAGCAGCGAAGTCATCTAATGCAGGGGGCATGTTCTTTTTGTCAGCTAACACAGCCACCTTTGAGCTACGAACATGGACGATACCGACTGTTGCCTTTGGATTCGACGTTAAGGGGACTCATGTGCTTCTGTCAGCGGCCTTTCTTATCTTGATTGGATGGGGGAAAATTTTTGGCAGGTCTCCTTGATGGGCATGTTGATTGATGCCCTTTGATTGGGATTACGGGGAGGAGATCTTCCATTTTTCTGTGGAAAACAACTCTTAACCATTCCGACGAAACGGGTTTGTTTATTCATTATTAAAAGAGCTCGTTGGTCAGTCTTTGTTAAAGTCTGGTGTCCGTGTCTAGGACACTGCCATGCTGAAGTGGTTTAATGCACCATCAAATCTCATCAATCAACATTTTTTATTGTGTTTTAATTAAAACTGTGATATGTCTCGCTCATTCAGACATTTCCGATCAAGCACAAACTCGCTTAGTCGCTGACATCGTAAGCGCTCAAATAACATGCACGATACACTCATTAGTTTCCCAATACAGCTTCCTAAAGTTAAGGCATTAGGCCTTCGGTCAGAAAGCCAGCGCATTTATACTCAGATTTTGTTTTTGCTCTACGAGCATTTATATTAAGATAAGATGATCGGGACTAATCAATCCACATCTTTTCATTCGCGCATTAACATCAACCGGTAAAAATTATCAGATCAAAAAAGCAAATCACCACCCAATGGGCCGTAGTCACTCAATTTGAGCTTTGATTAACCAAAATGATAAGCAAACAATTAAGAAAAGAAAGTAGCCGGGATGAAATGAATGAACCAGTGTGAAGTTTGAAAACACAGCTTATAAACAAATTAAATGGAGGAGGAACACATATAGCTGGTATTGCGAAGAAGTCGATAGGCAAGGGATGAGGTGATAAGGGTAGGCGGAGGTCGCGAGTCAGATCGTACATATCAGGGGAAGATGTTAAAAAATGGTCCCAAATTAGAGAGGAAGACGGAAGGAGGAGAGATCCAAAATGGGGAGCACATGGGTGGTCGGGTGAGGGATGTTTCTGGGTGGAGCATCGTTCACAGGCCTGTACGTCCCATCTATCTTTGGCTTCAATGCCAACGCCCTCGCCCAAGGCTCGTCTTTAGGAGTTGGGACATCCCATGTGCTTCGTCTTCGTGCATACATTTCCCTTTGTTTTGTAGCCGTCTTTATGCTAATCAAATATTTATATCTTTATTTAATACAAATTAATAAAAAGTACCTCTCAAAATAGACATAAGTTAAAAAAATATTTTTTAAAATGAACAAAATTAATTTTACGTGACACAGACAATATCCACCGGTAAATAAACCCCTCAATACTTATTTATTATAATTTTTATAAAATTAATATTAATCATAGATAAAGATAATAACCCAAGAATATTATATATTAAAAATTTATTTAATCTACACAATTTTTCTTTTTTTCTTTATCACCTTTTTTCTCCACCCCTAAAGAAAGAAAAATGTCTGTCTTTACTTTTTATCTCTCTCATAATGCAAAACGCAATTTCTAAAATAAATTTTAATTTTTGCCTAAAATAGGGTTGTCTTTTCATATATTTAAGGAGGACGGACAAACCCAATAAACCTCCCATTTTTTGACTCCATAAAATACCTCTAGCTCAGCATACGAAGCTTCATCCATGCGTTCTCAATTTTTGTAGTAAACATATTTTTCCTTTGACTTAACTTAAGTCATCATGTCTGAAACATTCTTTTAAGTATGAATTTTTGTTAGCTCAAGAGATTTTACTTTTCAACACATCTCGTACCCAGTGATATCTCACATCAATGCGTTTGTTCCTTGAATGAAAACTTAAATTTTTACTCACGTTAATTACACTCTAGTTAGCACAGTGTACGACGATGTATCTTTCTTGTTTAACACTAATTTTATTCAAAAATCCTTTCATCTATAGCATCTCCTCGTAAGTTTCTGTAGTAGTGATAAATTTGGCTACAATTATAGATAATGTAATACACTTTTGTAACCTAGACTACCAAGACACAACCACATTAGAAAAATTAACAACAAACCTAAACGTTGACCTTTTTGTGTAGAAGTCACTTGGCATATCTGCATCTATGTAGCCAACCAACCAAGGTTTATCATTTCTAAAACATAAACATATTTTAGATGTACCTCTCAAGTACCTAATTATTCATTTAATTGCTTGTCAATATTCTATGTTTGTATTTGCTAAATGTCTGTTAACCATTCCAACTACATATGCTATGTCTGGCATTGTACAAACTATAGCATATATCAAATTACCAACAACAGAACCATAAGGAACCTTTGTTATTTCCTTCATCTATGTTTCACCTAAATCACTTTTCTTCACATTAAGTGACCCCCAAGTGGAACTCCAACCGGCTTTGCATCTTTCCTGTTGAATTTTTTAAACACCTTTATTATGTACTTTTTTTGTGACACCCAAAACTTTTTAGCTCTCCTGTTATGTTGAATGAACATTCTCAAGATTTTCTTTGTAGATCTTAAATCCTTCGTTGCAAAAGATTTATTTAAGTTCTTATTTAAACTTACAATCTTGGCTCTATCATGTCCTACAATCAACATATCATCCACATAAAGCAACAAAATAACAAAATTACAATCGTCAAACCTCTTGATGAATACACAATGATCAGAAACAGACTTTTTGTACCCATTGCTTTCCGTAAAAGAATCAAACTTTTTGTACCACTGTCTAGGAGCTTGCTTTAAACCATACAAAGTCCTTTTCAATTTGCACATCGTTTGTTCCTTTCCATTTCTGACTTCAAAACCCCATAGTTGCTCCATGTTTATAGTCTCCTCAAAATCACCATAAAGAAAAGCCGCCTTCACATCTAACTGTTCAACTTTCAAATCTAAATTTATAGGCAAAGCCAAAACAATTCTAACAGAAGACATTTTAACATCAGGAGAAAAAAATCCATCAAAATCAATGTCTTTCTTCTCTCCAAAACCCTTCATCACCAACCTTGCCTTGTACCGTAGTTGTGTGTTATTTTCTTCATGTTTGATCTTGTAGAACCATTTACTTTTTAATGCTCTCTTCTCTTTAGGAAGATCCACCAACTCATAGGTGTGATTATCATACAAAGATTTTATCTCATCTTGCATTGCCTTCAACCACTTCTCTTTTTTCTATAAGAGCTTTGACCTCATTGAAAATTTTTTATTCTCTACATTCAGTGATTTTCACATATTCTCATTATGAATATCTTGTTGATAGAACTGATTCATGAGCTGATCTTCTCACATTAGTTTGCTCCCCTTAATCAAAATCTGTCTATTCCTATCCAACATCATTAACAAATTCATAAAAAATATCATCATTCACTTTGTTCTTACCTTCATCATCACTAGGTGGGGGAATAATTATGTCATCCTTAAACTCCTATTCACTGCTAGTTGAGGTTGAAGATTCTTTTATCCTTTCCAAGCTTTCCTAAGATTTTGTTTGATAAACTTCTTCCTTGCTAAAATCCTCAACTGTTTAATCCTTCCTAAAAACTACATCTCTACTTCGAATCAATTTTTTATACTTAGGATCCTAAAGTTTGTATCCAAACTTAACATCACCATATCCCAAAAATATATTTCACGGTTCTAGACTCAAGCTTAGCCCTTTGTTTCTTGGGCGCATATGTATCGCTGACCTTTTTGTTATTCCAAACCCTTTCTAGTATGTCATTGTCCACGGCATGCGTAGAGATCTATTGATCAAATAACAAGCTGTTCTCATGGCCTCACCCCAGAAGCTTTTAGGTAACTTAGTTGAAGACAACATACTTCTAATTCTCTCAGAGATGGCCATGTTCATTCTTTCAGCCACTTTATTATGTTGGGGAGTATAAGGAACCGTCTTCTCAAACCTAATCTCATGATTGCTACAATATCCATCAAACTCAACAGAATAATATTCACCACCAGTACCACTTCTAAGGTATTTTAAGAGCTTACCAGTTTCTCTTTCAGCCAATATATGAAAATTTATAAACATCCCCAAAATATTACTTTTATTTTTCATGCCATAAGCTCATACCTTCCTAAAAGTATCATCAATACAAGTGATAAAATAAATAGAACCACCAAGAAATTTTACCTCCATAAGCCCACACACATCAGTGTGTACCAACTCAAGAACTTCTAACTTCCTTGTACTTATGTTTGCAAAGGATATCCTACGTTGTTTTCTAATCAAATAATAGTCACAAGGACCAATTGTGATGTCCTTAACCTTAGGAAGGAGATTTAGCTTCTTCAACGTCTTTAGTCCCTTCTCACTCATGTGTCCTAATCGATGGAGCCACAAATCAGTAGTGGAATCAAGTGAAGAGATATTAAAACTTGTCTCAATCTTGTACAAACTACAATACTTCTTCCCTTTAGTACCAACAAGAGAGCCTTTCACAAGTTTCTACATACTTTGTGTAAATTACGAATTAAATCCTTTATCATTAAGCACTCTGGTTGACAATAAACTCATCCTCAAATCTAGAATATGTCTGATATTTTTAAGAATTAATTTGTAACCCGTACTTGTTATTATATGTACATCTCCAAGTTCTACAATTTTAGAAGTATCACTATTTTCAATCTTCACTATGCCCAAATCCAAAGGTTCATAGGTAGTAAAAAATTTATGCTTGGAGTTGGATGGAATGATGCTCTCAAATCAACTACCCAACTAGCATCAGAATCAGCCATCAAACAACCATTCCCACAATCAGAAAGAATCACCAAGTCATCATGTACAACATTAGTATTCTTTTCTCCTTGATCCTTGTTGTACTTATTTTTTAAGTCTTTCTTGAGCTTCCAACAATCCTTTTTGATATGCTATATCTTGTCACAATAATAACACTTCAAGTTCTTTCTGAATTTAGACCTTCCTCGACTCTTTTCCCTTCTATTTGTGCCCCTCTTTCTTGCTCTACCTTTTGCCTCTTCTGATACTGATGCATAAGACCTTGAAGTTGGTAGAGATTTTCTTTTACCTTATTCAATAAATTGCTTATTATCATGTCCATTGTGAGTTTTTCATCCAGAGCAGCATTGCTCAAAGAGATCACCAATGTTTCCCAGTTCTCTGGCAATGTGTTGGAGAACAGGATAGCATGTCATTCCCCATCTAAAATCATCTTCATCCTAGCAAGTTGAGTAATAATACTCTTCATCTCATTGGGATGCTCACTTATATCATTTTCATCCTTATACGTCAAGTTCACTATTGTCCTTATCAAAATGGTATTGTTGCCAGCAGTATTCCTCTAATAAACTTCTTGGAGTTTATCTCATGTCATAGTTGGAGAAATTGGAATCGGAATCGGAATTGATTTTCGAGGGAGTCACTAAATCAGATTGAATCGGTTTAAATCGGTCAAGAATCGACTCATTTGAATCAGTCTAAATCGGTCATATATAATAATTTGATAACTCATAACATAAATATATAAAAGTTAGGTATTGATGTTAGTTTGATATTATTGTGTGTATTATATTTTATGATATTTTTTATTTTTTGGATTTTTAAAAAAATTATTTGGAATTAGTTATTATTTTTTACTCGAGTAAGAGTTGACTCAACTTTTAATTATGAGAACGCCACCCCTGATGCGCCCTGCTCCTTCACCCCGGCCATTGTCACCGTTGTCATGCCCCGCCTCCCCTGCTGGCCCCGCCCCTCCTCCCCCCTGCCGGCCCCACCCCGCCTCCCCCTGCCAGCCCCTACCCCCCTGCGCCTCCTGCCTCATCCTGCCACCCGTCGGCCCCAACTATCCCCCGCACAGGGGCGGCGACAAACCAACGGAGGGAGGGCAGAGGCAAGGGGTGACGGCAGACGGTACACGGTGTTGGCAGGAAGGGGCGGCAACACACGGCCAGAGGGAAGGGGCGGCGGCAGCGGAGGGAGGGTGTTGCTAGGGGTATTTTTGTCATCTTAAAATTTTAATTATAATTTTGCCCAAATATAAATAATTTATTTAATATTATACTAAGGGTATTTTTATCATTTACCTAAAACTCGATTCTCACCCGATTCAATGCCAATTTCAAATCGGATTGCTCTCGATCCGATTTAAATTAATCGATTCCGAGTGGAATCGACCAATTTCTTCATCAGTGTCTCATATAGCTTTTGAGGATGTTAATTCAGATACATGATAATATACAACTTTATCTACCCATTATCTCGAACAAGCCATAGCCTTCTTACCCAATTTATTCTAGTAGTTATCAGTCACCTCTATCAAATTCTAACGAGTGATAGGTTCATACAAATCTTTGGAATACAATGATCAATCATATTTCTTTTCCAATTGTGCCCATTACTCGGCCCTTTAAGAGATATCATTTTAACATATTTCTTATCAGCCATCTTGTTGAAATATAAATCACAAACACACCAACTAGGCTCTTAAAAACTTTTTTGAACACCTAGCAAGCAGAAAATATCAACAACCAAAATTTGCTACAACCAAACATCCAGGCTCTAATACCATTTATTAGGATTAACCAAACATCTAAATCCTCATTTCAATATATAATTGATGAGAAATACCAATCTAAATAAACACATGCGCAAAGAAATACCTTCTAAAATAGACAAAACCAATTTTAAGTAGAAAATCCCTAATTAAGGGAAAAACTATAAGACAGACGACCTGATCAAATTCACTATATCATAACGTGATATAAAAAATAACCATGGGAAAACAAACTCCCCAATACTTTTTTATTGTAATTTCTACAAAATTGGTATAAGTCACAAACAAAAATAATAACGGAAGAATATTATAAATTAAAAATCGGCGAAGTTACCATTGATAATTATAAGTGAATTTCAACAAAATATTCATTTTTCTTTAATATACACAATTTTTCTCTTTTCTCTTTTCTTTCTCTTCGTAGCCTTAGCCTTTTTTCTCCACCCCTAATGAAGAAAAACATCAGGCATTACTTTTTATCTCTCTCACGATGCAAAATGCATTTTCTAAAATAAACTTTAATTTTTACCCAAAATAGGGTTGCATTTTCATGTATTTTTGGAGGAGCGACAAACCCAACATGCCCACCAATGGTCCTCATGTGCCCTCTCTTTAACTCCATCTTATGTTAATATTTTCTTTCTTGCAATTGGTTGTAATTTTAATCTAGCGAACGTCAATATACATATTGTGTTTTAAGTTATGGTAACTTGTTTCATGCGGCAATTCAAATAGATTATATATGAAATCTTGTCAATTGGAATTATTTATAAATAAAAGTTCGACCTGCAAAGCCAAAAATTACCGGAGATTGGTAAGTTTTTTTGCAAAACAAACATGCCTTTATCGTTCAACAACTCCTATAGCTAATACCCGACTTCAGTGCTCAAGAGCGGGTCTCCCCTCCAATTTGAGTCCCAAGGCAGTCATATCATGTCTACACAAATTTACTTACATAAATGAACACTTACGTAAGAAATTCATTATATCAACTCTAATACAACATAGCGTGGATGGTCTTAAACAAAAATAATTAATTATAATAATAAAAACAACGATTCAGTTTATGGACACTGCATTTCGAACCTTGGTCAGGTATTGACATTTAAACTTCCATATACAGCCCATGTTCGAATTGGCCACATTCTTTTTTTAAAAAGTATACATATGTTGCAAGTCTTACGATCATTTGATTAAAGATTTTCATGGGCCGAAAATGGTTGTTTTTCTGGGCCAAAATTTTCTTAAGGAACGTAGTTCATGGATCTCGATCATTCATTCACCTGTGGCACAGCCCAGGCCCAAGATTGTCGTTATGTTGGCGTTGTGTCCGAGAATCAGCAATGTCAATGTGTGTTCAACTTGACTCAAAGTTAAGTTATTAGTAATTTACATTGTAATTACAAAATCGTAATCGGATTGAATCGGTTTAAATCGGTCAGGAATCGGTTTAAATCGGTTAGGAATCGGTTTAGTTAAATTAGTCCAAATTAGTCCTATATAAAAAATTTAATTTAGTCAAAATCGATAGGTTATTAGTTGTAGAATATGTCATTTTGATATTATAATATGTATTATCTTTTATGATATTTTTTTATTTTTTTTGGGATTTTTTTGAATTATTTAGAGTTAGTTATTATTTTTAACTCGAGTTGGATTTAAGTAAAGTTTTAATTCCGAGAAAGTCATGACTATGTTTTTTATTTTTCCCATGTTCTCTCTCACACCCGCCGCCCTCCTTCCCCCATCTCGCCGCTGCCCTCCTTCCTGCCTCCCCCAGCCAACCCAATCCTGTCCCTCCCCACCGTTGTCGCCATCCCTCCCCGTCGCCGCCATCGCCCAGCCCCGCCTCCCCCTGTCGGCCCCGGCCAGCCCCCTACCCTGCCCTGCACCGCCAACCCCTTCCCACAACTACCCCATCGCCCTCGCTCCCCTGTCCCCCCGCCCTGCCCTGCCGCCGCCCCGCCTTGCCACCCCCTTCCGCTCCTCAGGATCGTCTCCCCCCGCCCCCACCCAGGCCCCAGGTCGCCCAATCGCCACCCTCGCCGCTCGCCGTCACCGCCCCGTCCTCCCCCACCCGGTCTATTGTCGCTGTCCGAAATCGGTGCGTATTGGTTGGAATCGACTCGTATTAGCCGATTCATGAACCATTTCACATGAAAACCGAGTTAACTATTTTTTTAATAAAAAACCCACCGATCCAATTTAAATTATCCCATTCCGAATGGAATCGGCCAAGATTTACATCTATTTTTGTTGATTGAAAAAATAAATTAAAAAAAACATAATTAATAATGTGAACAACTGGCCTAACTTTTAGATTGTGCTATTCAACACCAGTGCTACGACCGAGATGGGTTCACTAATGAACTCATTTTTATTTTTTGAGCACCAACGAACTCATTTGCTTTAAACCTAGTTTTTAAGTTTAGTGTAAATAGCACTTCATTATAAAACAGATAAGATGAGAGTAAATTAATCCTAGTTGAGTGCCGGTCCTAGTTGGGTGCTGGACGATGCCGTTGTCGTCATAGAGGAATAATATATATGTGACATCAATGACATTGGATAATTTTGACCGTCATTATATAAAAACTCTCTCTTTTCAGCTCCTGGTAATGAAATACTGACGTATATTGTAGGCTATGTCGACTTGTTCAAATCTTTATCTCGATTGATTGATGATATTGACTATAACATCCACATTGATTTTCTGTCGTGAGACCAACGAATCAGTTTTGAATATATTTTTACTTCATTTTTGTGAGACAAATATTGGCTCATAAAACCAAAACTTGATAATTTGGTGAAATCTTATCGGCCAAAGTCTTCCTTCTTATTAATTATTACGCCCATACAGTGCAAGTAGAATAGTACACAAATGCAGCGAGCTGATGCAGAAGAAAGATATAATTTTTTTATTTTTCTTTTTTAATTAGGCAAAACACGCCGTCCCAATTGACCAAGTTCATGTGAAGCCTGATATTCCAATCTCGAAGCTTCACCCTTTTCTTACATTTGATTTGAAAACAAGAACATGGGCACAGCGAAGTCTTCGTCTACTAAGCTTGGTCATTCGTAGAGTTAGAATGGATAAGAAGAGTAGAAATTATAACCCCCCAACCAAAGTAATTTTGCCTATAAGTATTCACCATCTCCACTCTCCCCCCAGCACACAACATCTTTCTTCTTGATTCCCTAAGCTAGTTTCGTCACCATTAATCCTTCGCAATTCAACCATGGTTGCCGGTAGCTTTTCCGACGAGTCAGGGTCCCCCGTTGCAGCCTCGAGGCTGTGGAAAGCAAACGTCCAGGACGGCAATGTCCTCATCCCTAAGCTCATGCCCGAGGTGATAGCCAGTATTGAAGTTCTCCATGGAGATGGTGGCGTTGGCACCGTCAAGAAATTCAATTTCACTAAGGGTTTGCTCTCCAATCTAATCTCTTCTTAGACGGCACATGCATTAATATCATTGATCATACCGAATAGAGTTCATACGAGCTTAGGGCCGGAATGATATTGATAGAATTGTCTTATATATGCCAACAGTTATGAAGGACTTCTCCTATGCAACGGACAAGCTCGTGGAGGTGGACCATGAAAAAAAGACGTTTAAAGTCGAAGTTTTGGAAGGTGGGTGGATTGGGGTGAGATTGAAAAGCTATTCCTTCACCGTCACCCTTGACTCGACCAGTGAGGGAGGGTGCAAGGTCAAGCTCCTGGTGGAGTATGACACCCTTAATGACACCCCATTGTCTGCTGAAGAAGCCAAGGGCCTCAAAGAAGGCATACTCGGCATGCACAGGGCCCTTGAGGGACACCTTCTTGCCAACCCGAATGCATATGTGTAGATCATCAATGGTGTGCTATCTACTCTGTTTTGCTGTACTTTTGGTGTGAGGTTTACAATTTGAGGTTTGGGAGCATCTGAACTCTGAATAAATGGGTGCAATAATAAGGATATATATAGTGATCAAAGATGTTGTGATGGTTGTACCGCTTATTTCGTCGATATATGACAAGTTTCTTTTATACGATGTTGTTTCAAGATATGTGTTTTCACAAATTAAGGCCTTGAAGATTGTTCTGATATTGAGTCTAATATATCCAGCTTATAACTTTATTAGCAAGGCAACAAGTGTGAGAACGTCAAACCAAAATAAATTTTAGTATATATTTTACAGAGTGCCAGAAGACGGATTAAAACATAAAGAAGTCCTACCAGTAGGGATGGGTTTTCTTTTTTTCGTGGGAAAAAAAATCACATGCTATGTCCACATCCCTCTTAAATTTGAGAATTCGAACTTAAATCCAAAGTTTACATCTATCTGATTTATATATTTATATAGTTTACATATATTTATATAGTGACGACAAGATACCTTTTGAATACTTACAGAAGTCATTAGTCTTTGTCCAACTCACAACATATGGATAAATGCAGCATGCCAATGCATATTATATGATAAGTAGAATCAACTTGCACTAAAAACATAAACAAAAGAGTAAGTTAGGGTAATCTTCGTCTCACTTGTGTCGTCATTAGGGTTGCTAAACGATTAAGTGAGCCGAGCTCACTTTGTACTCGAACTCGACTCAAATAGCTCGAAGTTCGTTTGTACTCGATTTTAGATCGAACAAATTTTAAATATATACGCTTGAAATCGACTCAAATATTTTTTACGTTGTTCAAGTTCAAGTCGAGCTCGAATATAATTAAACTGTTAAATTTTGAAGAGCTCGAAATCAGCTTCTTTGTGAGCTTAAAATAATTCGTTTGGAAACTCGAAACCAGTTCGATCATAAGGTCGAAAGTAGCTTATTTATGAGAAAAACATACAGCTATGAGATTAAAATTAGCATAGATAGTCTATCAACATATTAATATAAACTATCTCAATAATAAAATGTCTTTTCAAGTTTCAACCATGTTTCAATTTTTTTTACAAAATACCTAAAACACCATTCAATAGTATATGTTTCCAAATAAATAAAATACTAAGAATTGTAAACTTGAAATTGAAAAAAAACTATCAAAAATCTATATTTAGACAACTAGGCCTTTATCCCGAAAAAAAATTAAAAAGATATCATCCATTGTGAGATGTTAGATTAAATAAAAATAAATAAATTTTGTAAAAGGAATAAATATATTTTAATATCATCCACAATAAATAAAGTTTGTGGGTGTATCCTAATAACTATCAAATTAACGCTGAACAATAAATGCACCGGTCATTACTAATTGAATTAGTAATTACAAAAATCAAAGAAGTTGAAATAAAGAAAAAAGATCTAAAATACTAAACGCTTATTTTCAAGCAATTAAACTAAATAGATTGAACTAAAAAAACATGCTCTTAATTTCAAAAAATCTAGTTTCAATTATTAACTAATTAATTAATTGTTAGAAGTGACTTGCTAGCACCAATCCACATTCAAAACATGCAAACAAGTTAATCAAATAATTACTAGCGCATATTAGGCACTCCCACTCATTTCTATTGCATTTTGTCATAACTTATTTAGCGACAGTCATCATCATATTCATCATGATCATAATAATCAATTCATACACGCGTATACTATTCCATCATAATAATAATCACAACACAATTTTTAATCACATCATATTAATAAATCACAGACCATGTATTCAACTTTTAAGTAAGTATACCTAGCGACAAATTGGTATGGGAAGGAGGACCCATGAAGAGCTCGGCTAGGGGTGTCGATTGATTGCTCCTGATGGCAACGATGACGAGGGAAGGCTGGAAGGGAGGGCACTGACCAGTGGCAACGCTATCTAAGGTGGTGGAAATGAGAAAACCAAACAGTAGAGATAAGAAAATCAAACCTGGGAGGAAGATGGGACAATGGTGGCTGGTGGTGAGGGCACGCTTCGAGTAGAGGAGGACGAAGTTAAGTGTTTAAAGTATACAATATTTACCCATGTTTTTAATATGATTTTGTACTTCCTAGGTATAAACATTATTATTTAGGTGATATTTCTCGTTTTATTGTAGTTAATTAATATTTTATGAGATATGCTTAATTTTAGAGTTTTAATGTAGAAAAAGACAAATTAAGTTTTGAAATTGAAAAGTCATGGTCACCTAATAGTTACTACAAGGAGTTCATAAAGCTCGATGATGATGTATGTACATTACTTTGGCTATAATTTATGGTGTTCAATGCAGTCAAGGAGTTGGAAATTTGAAGGGACATCATAATTAATTAGACTACGTTGATTTGTGAACACTCTCTTTGAATTCTTATATCTCTACTTCTATATAAAGGGGTGGCCATTTGTTATTTGAAATATCACATTTCAACTCTTGATTTAGGAGTTAAGTAAAAGAAATAATTTTAGAGAAAAATGAAACTTAACATGATTTAATTGAATTCATTTCAACTACTCTTTTATTCAATTGGATTGCTTGAATTATCATGTTTTATCAGATTGTTTGAATTATCATCTTCTATTCAATTGGATTGCTTGAATTATCATGTTTTATCAGATTGTTTGAATTATCATCTTCTATAGATTGATCACATCTTAGATCATAAGGTTAATAATCTCACAATCTGTAACGACCCGGCTCAAAGTGCAACGTAATGGGCCTAAGTCATTTCTTTAAAATGGTTAACCCAAGTTAAAGATCTATTGTCCGGATCTTCTCCTAGTAAATATTAGATATGGGACTAAGTTGAGGACAGACTAACTAAGGTAGCTCACTTCATCCCCACGAAATCAATGAGAATGACGGAATACCTGACAGGATTATATGTTGACAATATTGTCAAATTACATGGGATTCCAAAGGAGATAGTCTCCGACCGCGATCCCCTATTCACCTCACATTTCTGGGAAGCTTTCCAAAAGCCATGGGAACTCAGATTAAGTTGAGTACAGCATATCATCCCCAAACTGATGGGCAGAGTGAGAGGACTATTCAAACTTTGGAAGATTTGTTAAGAGCTTGCATTGTTGACTGGGGAGGTGACTGGGAGAAACACTTAGCCTTGGCTGAATTCACCTACAATAACTCTTACCAAGCCAGTATAGGGATGGCACCATTTGAAGCCTTATATGGTAGGCCCTGTAGATCTCCATCGTGCTGGCTGGAGTCTACCGAAGCAATTATAGTCGGGCCAGAAATGGTGAGGGAAGCAACTGAAAAGGTGAAACTCATTCACCAAAGACTTAAGGCAGCTCAGGATCGACAAAAGAGTTATGCTGATACTCGAAGGAAGGACTTAGAGTTCCAAGTTGGGGAGTTTGTGTACCTAAAGACATCTCCTACGAAGGGGGTGATCAGATTTAAAATATCAGGAAAGTTGAAGCCAAGATTCATAGGACCGTTTCCAATCCTGGATCGAGTTGGGAATTGTGCATATAGATTAGCATTGCCACCAAGCCTTGCTGGAGTACACAATGTTTTCCATGTGTCAATGCTAAAGAAGTATGTACGGGATGAGGATCATATCATCACAAATTTTGAAGACTTAGAGCTACAATCAAATTTAACTTACGAGGAAAAGCCGATCCGCATCCTGGCAAGAGAAATAAAGACACTAAGGAACAAGGAAATTCCTTTGGTAAAAGTATTGTGGAAAAATCAGGGGTCAGAAGAAGCTACATGGGAGATTGAACAAGAAATGGTAAGGAAATACCCTAGCCTATTTGTGGCATAGGAGTTTTATAATTGTAGCGGCATGAACCGATCCCAAAGAAATAAATAAAGTTAATCATAATTGTTCTGTTGCTTGTTATGATATTTCGGGGACGAAATATTTCCAAGTTGGGGAGATTGTAAAGACCGTGGAAAAAATTTTTTTTTCTAATATATTCGACTCGGGCAGGGAAGGATCGAACGTTAGAGAATTAATATTAATTATATTATATTCTCTACCCGGTTAAGTCTACCCGGTTAAATATTTTATTCTTTACCCGGTTACCCGGTTAAAGAATAAAACCCTAGCCGTCATTTCATTTTATAAAGGACGTCCTCCACCCTAGCCTTCATTCAGATTTTCTTCTCCTCTTCCTTGCCAGCGTGTCTCCTTCCTCGCTTAGGTATTCTTCCTATCTCCCTCTTCTTAATTTTCTTGCATGCATATTTTAATAATAAACTTTATAATCAGTGAGGATTAAAGTTTAAAATCAACAAAAAAAGAAAATAAACAAAAAAAATTAAACTTTAATTCGGCCGACGAGTCCCCTGTTTCGGCGAGATGGAGAGGCACAGGCAAAGTCGCCGGGAAACGGTGGCGAGGGTCGTTCCGACGTCGGAAGATGATCCTACCCTCTTCGTCGATCAGTGTAGGGTCGATCTCGCGTGTGTGGATGTCGGCCTGGGGTGGTAAATGGCCAAAAATAGTAGCGGCGGCAAAAACAGGGGCGACGGCGGTTGAGGAAGAAATCCGGCCGTCCTAGGTGGCGACGGGTTCCAATATGGCCGGGGAAGGTAGATAGGTGGTCGAGGGTGACGAGGCGACCATCCAATTGAGGCGGCGACGCTCGCCGGCGGTGGAATCGCCGACGCGAGCGCGCCGCTAGGAAGGCGATGCGGGCGTCACCGCGGCTGGAAGATGGCCGGAGTTGGCCGGGGCGACACCGCAAGGGCAGGGCAGGGCTGGTCGACAATGATTGACGGCGGCCGGAGGTGGTCGGCGGCGGCGGCGGCTGGAGCGTGCCTGGAGTCGAGAACAGAGCATGCCGGAGAAGAAGAAGAAGAAGAAGAAGAAGGGTGGTGGCAATTCTGTAAATACTGGTTGACTCGATACCGACTCGAGTTAAAAATAATACAAACTCGTAATAAATCTTTAAAAATAATTATTTTAACGGGTTATAGGGTAAAGTTACTAAACTAATTAATTATTGGACGAAGTTGACATGGACATAAGTAATAAAAATACGGTAATGATAAACTGTCGATAATTAATCGGCGTAATAAAAGCGATCAAATTAAATCGGACGGTTATAAGTAATTAATAAATAAAGATGTTACCTTTACCATATTAAATTTAATATTAGGTAAATAAAGTGATTATTTTAATAACGAGTCAGTAATATAGAAAATGGGTTATTAAACTATAGTCGGGTAGCAATCACTCGCGTCGAACCTAAATGGCATAATGGAAATAAATAAAGTTCAAAACTTTATAAAGTCAAATAATTTAAAATAATTGTATTAATAATATTTATGAATTAAAATAATTCAAATTATTTTAAATAATTTAATTGAACAACTTAATTAATTAAATTGCTGTAAGTAATAGTAGCGATTAAAAAATTATAACCAAAGAAAAATATATTAATAATAGTAATTAAATATTTGGGTATAAGTTGATAATTATTTTATTATTTGTTAGGTGTTAATTATGATCTAGATTATTAATGTAAAGTAGGATTTAAATGATTATGTCACATGAATAGTTTAATATTTAATATTGTTGAAATTTAATAGTAATATATATATTAGTCATTTAGTTGCATGCATTTCTACTCGAATAAAATTATACTTATGTATAATTTTATGTCCTCGTTCAGATTAGGATCATTGGTCGCAGCTGCAAGTTCGAAATATCCAGGTCCGTATAATTATTTAAAATGTTGTATTTTCCCTTGTGGATAACCTAATCAGCCAATTACGGACATGGTGGTGGGCCCATAACCCACTGGTCCCAGGATCGAAACCTGGCTTTGATACCACCTGTAACGACCCACCATTTTTTCATGATATTGTGGGCCTTGTTGTCCAAGTGTTACTCAAAAATTTAACAAAAACCAACCTTATAACAACCAGTCCTAACTAGACCGGGTGTTACTTAAAAGGTTACATGAATAATATGAAAGCAAATAAATCAAGCATTTTTAACTCAAAAAAACGTATTTTCAAATGACAATGCATGAAGTAATTATCCCACAGTCTTGGACCGTTTCCCATAGCCACATTTATAGCACAAGAAAAATAAAAAGAGAAGTCTGTTTATTAACCGTTCACCACCTGCGTTGGTAGAAGAACCACCATGTCGTCTCTTAGTCTTTAGGTCCAGCTGCTAACCTGTGGAGGTAATTCCTCGTTAGTGATTAACCACTAAGCCGTATAATTAAATAAAATAAGTCCATAAACTCCCTATCATTATCTATAATATTGGCACTTGTAACTATTCCAACATGACCATTTATTAGCTGATGGTTGGTTGATGGGTCAGTCCATCATGTACATTCTCGGCTGGCGAGTCTAATTCGCCATGTCTAATTTATTTATTGGCTGATGGGTCAGTCCATCATATCCATTACCATACCCATTTACCCCATATATGATAAAGTTCTACACATAGGGTTTCCCTTGTCAACGATCCGACCCAAAGTGCAACGTAATGAGCTTAAGTCATTTCTTTAAAAAGGTTAACCCAAGTTAAAGATCTATAGTCCATTCCCACTTATAAACAGGATCTTCTCCCAGTAGGTATTAGATGTGGGACTAAGTTGAGGGATCTCACAATCCACCTACCTTAGGAAATTTCATCCTTGAAATGCATATACTTGGCCCGTTGCTAGCCCCAGCCCACGACTTTTTTGACCCGTAACCGGCAACCTAGCCAATGTCCCTAGTCCAGCCCATCATCTAACACGTAAACAGGTTGCTCTGATACCACCTGTAACGACCCGACCCAAAGTACAACGTAAGAGGGCCTAAGTCATTTCTTTAAAAGGGTTAACCCAAGTTAAAGATCTATAGTCCATTTCCACTTATAAATAGGATCTTCTCCAAGTAGGTATTAGATATGAGACTAAGTTGAGGGATCTCACAATCCACACACCTTAGGAAATTAATTAGATTAGTCACGATGAGTCTTTTGACTTATTTGTCATTGTGGTCGGGAGATACACAACACCCAATGCGATTATGATATAAATTTTAATGCGTTATTTTGTTGATTAATCAATTATCAGGAAGTAAAAATTGAGGCAAATAATAGAAATATGAAGGAGCGGGAGCCACCATGTTATATAATTATCGTAGATCGACAATCCGAGGGAATAAAAGATGATTTAATGAAGATTAAATTGATGTTAAGGGAAATTCAACTTTGTAGAGTTTAATCATTTTAACTTCGCTTTTAATTTAAAGTTATTATTTAGATTTAGTTATGTTAGTTATTTTGTTTTGCTTCATTTTATTTTTTTAATTAATTATAGGAAATTCATTTCCCTATGGGACGATACTTGAATTTATCATTATACTACTTATTTTGACCATATATACTTACATGCGTGTATACTTGCATGATATTAAAATTATTCGAATAGACGACGATGGTAGTTCAAGGCGGAGGTGGACAACCATGGGTTGGGGATGGTGGTCAGATAGTGGCGGCATCCAGAAGAAGAGGTGCACTTTGGGAAATGCCAAGGAAGTGAGGGTGTGGTTTGGGCACAAGAGGACGGTGATGGGTCAAGGATGGTGGTCGAAGAAGAAGGCTCCAGTCGACCACAACGATTGTGGCGGCTAGAAGAAGAGGGCGGCCTAGAGAGGATAAGGAAGAGGCACACTTCCGGTTCTGGAGAAAATGTATGCAATGGTAGTTTTATAAATAAAATTGGACTTTCTCCCAATTTGATTAAATAATAATAAAATAAATCCCTAAAATACTAAATGAAATCTAATAAAATCTAATAAAATGCTATCCAATTAAATTAAATTAAGCTAATTTCAAATTCTTGATTTTTTACTTAAAACACAATTTTCTGTGTTTTGATTTCTATTTTATCTATATTTGTTGGGTATTTATTTATTTTTGGGTTTGGTTTAGTGCTTTCACTTTTTTCATAAAATATTTTTTATATCATGTTATCAACAAACATAGAAGAAATTTTTAATATAAGTGTGCATCCTCTATTAAATTTTTTTTCCTTTTTTCATAAAATTATGGGATGTTTTTTTTATAGATAAGGCATGAAAACACCTTTTGGAAGCCATGTAGAAAAGAGACTATTAGAAATTAGAGGCCAGAATGAAATATCTTTTAATACAAACTTATATTCTCTTTGGCACATTTGGAAATTGAGTAAATAGTATTCATAAATTGATATTAATTTATCTTTTTCCTTTTGATATTTAGAAATATTGAATATGATTTTGTTCTATTAGTTGGTAATACAGTTTATACTATTGTTGCTAAAATGGATAGCTCCCCTTTGAAGTCAAACTTTTTGGAAGGTAAAAATTTAACTATAGTTCGTGCCTTGTATACCTTTCAATGATTTTTAGATTTTCTTAATGGTTAACACAATATTAGCAACTAGTGAATCGGACATTTACATGATTCAACTTATTAATATATAATATACCAGGCTATAGTTAATGATGCACTCAACTTATTAATAGATCGGTTGATCTTGCTAATCTCCCTTGACTAGCTAAGATTGAGTACTGCACATCGGTTCAATCTCTAGCTATTCGCCATGGTTGCTGGTAGTTTCTCTGATGAATTTTCTCGCCCTTCTCTCCACAGCGAATGTGGAGGGCCAACATTCTTGACGCCCACAACCACCCCAAGTTCATCCCAGGAATTGCTTACTCCAAAGTAGAAATTCTTCAAGGAGACGGTGGAGTCGGCACAATCAAGCGATTCACTTTTGGAGAAGGTTCACTCAACTACTGATTCTCAAATCCCTAAAACCATAGTGCTTATTGTCTCACAGTTAAAATTGTTTGTGCTTGGTAAGGTGCCATCGAAGAGTTCTCCTACTTGACGGACCGTATCGACATGATAGACCATGAAAGCTTTGCGGTAAAGTTCACGGTGCTAGATGGTGGCCTAATAGGGATTAGATTCAAGAGTTATTCATTTGAGGTCAAGTTCGAGGCTACCAACGACGGCTGCTGCAAAACCAAGTTGGAGATAGAGTATGATACCCTTGACAGCAGCTTACTTACCGAAGATGAGATTAAGAGTATCAGAGAGAGTACCGTGGCCATGTTCAAGGCTGTGGAGGACTACCTACAAGCAAATCCTGATTCTTACATTTAGGTTGGCGGCAGTTACCTGGTTTGGAATGCTGACGTAAATAATTTGGTTATGTATGTGATCGCTTCATAATCTGTTTCATTGTCACATCACATTTCGCCGACTTTAATCCAACAGACTAATGATTATGACTTCACAAAACATTAACCCGTTTATTTAAACACCAAAAAGAGGTATTTTAGAATACCTCATACTTCTCTTCCTCTTCTCCCCCTCCTAGAAAGGAGGGTAACGACGCGAGATTCATGCCACCCAACCGAACTAGGAAGGTCGGTGATTGTTTGCTGTTTACTCATTATTTAACCCGTGTATAAGTCTGCTGTGCCCTTGCCCAGCTGATGCTTGAACGATCTAAGCCCGTGAGCGCCAACGTAATGGCTGAACCTTATAATGAAAAAATCATCGGATCCTTTGAAGTTGATTATTACCCGAGGAGATTTATTGGCGAGTTAAAGTTTCTCGGTGAGTTAACAAGACAGAAATATGGAGTCAAAGATCTAAGTATCAACACCCTCCTCTTTTATTCTTTATTATTATTATCATGTTTAAAAAATTAATTATTATTAATTAACCATATTATGTAGTCGATGGGCTCACCTTGTGCTACAACGTTCGAAGCCCATGAAATCAAGGCCCAATGGGCCTGGTTCTGGGCCTAGCCAAACCCACAATAACCTTTTTAGGTTTTAATAGCGCTTTTCCCCGCGTCAAATTCAAAATCAGGTTTCATCGTCTTCTCCCGCCCTACCATTTCCCTTGCCGATTGCAGGGCCATCGCCAAGGATCTCACCTTTTCCTGTTTTTTCCGGTCTTCTCGCTTCAAAAGGTTCGTCTGTTGGAGCTTCTCTTCGAATTTTGAATTTTTTTGGAGTTTTTTTTTCGGAGTTTTTTTTTGGTGATTTTTAGTTTTCATTTTGTTTCTTGATTTTTAGGGTTTCGATCGGGGTTTGGTAGCCATGTCGTTGAGCCCGAATGCGAGGACGGAGGTCCGCCGGAACCGGTACAAAGTCGCCGTCGACGCCGAGGAGGGGCGGCGTCGGAGGGAAGACAACATGGTCGAGATCAGGAAGAATCGTCGCGAGGAGAGCTTGCAGAAGAAGAGGCGCTAGGGCATGCACGCGCAGCGGTTCCCCACCTCGGGCCATCAATCTGTTTTCGAGGCAGGTTTGTTGTTCTACGGTTTGTTCCGAGTTGCTCGGTTAGCTTTTGCTTCGTGGAAGTCGGGTAATTGCGAGTTTTTGTTGATGTTTTGCAGCTTGAAACTCTTCCCGCTATGGTGGCCGACGTTTGGTCGGAGGATCCCAGTTTGCGGCTCTAAGCTACTACTCAATTTCGCAAATTGCTCTCGATAGGTTTGTGATGTTGTTTTGATGTCATTGGTTGTTCGCTTGGCTTTTGTTGATGTGGTATTGATGCTTGTTATTGTTGTTGTTGCTGCTGCTCCAGAACGAAGTCCTCCTATTGAAGAGGTTATCCAATCTGGAGTTGTCCCTCGTTTTGTGGAGTTGCTTATTCATGAGAAGCATCCACAATTGCTGGTCCTCTCTCTCTCTCTCTCTCTGTTTTTTTTAAAATCCTTTGGAGTGATTAGATTCAGTTTGGGTGTTCCTTTTTAGTTGTGGACTGTTTTGCTGGTAGTGGTGAGTGATGCATATTTATCAGTGCGGATTTTTTTCCCTGTGTTGTGGTGTGAGTAGTTTGAGGCGGCTTGGGCTCTCATCAGGGACATCGGAGAACACCATGGTTGTGATTGATCAGGGAGCCGTGCCTATCTTTGTGCAGCTTCTTGGTTCTCCTAGTGATGACATTCGCGAGCAGGTGCATGAGTCACTCATGGGATTTTTTATGTGGTTTGGCTGGTCTAGATTACTTTCAATTGTTGGTTGTTAATGCAATTTTATCCGTGCCTTAAAGATTCTTCTGTGCATCAATTTTTTTAAAAATTTAACCTGTTCATCATTTGTTTTAATGTTAGGCTGTTAGGGCTTTGGGAAGGTTTGCTAGTGACTCTCCTAGATTCGAGATCTAATTCTAAGCCATGGAGCATTGCTTCCATTGTTTGGCGCAGTGAAATGAGAATGCAAAGCTTTCTATTCTTAGAAATGCCACTTTGACTCTTTCTAATTTCTGTAGAGGCAAACCTCAGCCATCGTTTGGTCGGGTTCGTTTTTGTTGGACCTCTTTTTCTGCCACTTATGTTAGTACAAGTTCTGTTGCTGTCCAGTAAATCTATTTGTTTGGTGCGATAGACAAGACCTGCCCTTCCTGCACTTCAGCTACTTATTCATTCAGATGACGAGGAGGTTCTTGCAGATGCATGCTGGGCTTTGTCTTATCTCTCGGGTGGTACAAATGATAAAATTCAAGCTGTCATTGATTCAGGGTCTGCCCCAGGCTTGTTGTATTACTCAGGTTAGTGTCTTTACATTTTGTTAGTTCTCATTTGTTAGCTTTGAGTTAAGTTTGCAATTATGGGTGGCACTTACATTAAATTTTTTTTAATATTATTTCTACTTGTTTGAACATTAGGCATCCATCTCCTTCAGTGTTGATTCCAGCTTTGCGCATTGTTGGCAATATTGTCTCTGGGAATGACATGCAGACCTAGGTATCATTGTCTTGATTTATCATTACTTTAGAGTTTAGATACTGTATTCTGTTTTATTGAACTTTTAGTATAAGCACGTGGATAATCATGTGGGTGCTCCTATATTTAAATGGAATGCACTTGTGCAAAACACTGGTTATTTATTTTGATGTTGACATCAGTCTGATTAGATGGTTACTTGGATCATTGAACTTTATAATAGATACTGACTGAAGGAACACTATTTAAGAATTTGTTCCGTTTTTGCAATCACAGAAACTACTTATTTAAATCTTGTGGTCATAAGCTTGATTTTATATGCTTAACAAAAAGAAATATATTCCCATTTCCTTGTGCACACATGATTGTTTTCCTGGGATTACATTATCTTCATGCTGCATTGCATAATTTACTGGATTGTTCTTACGGAGATGGGCTACATTGTTTCGTAGAGAGATATTTTGTTTCTAAAATTTTCTTTTGGAGGTCGCACTTGTCTTGATTTTTTTTCAATTAAGATCGCTGACAGAGTTTATTGCTGTGCATCATCAACCACGGGGCACTTCCATGTTTGCTGAGTCTTCTGATTCACAACCACAAGAAAAGCATCAAAAAAGAGGCTTGCTGGACAATGTCAAACATCACTGCTGGCAATAAGGAGCAGATGCAGGTTTTTTTTCTGATAAATTATGACTTAGATGTTTTATTTGTATACAATGATAGAGTTAATAAGCATATATAAGGATAAAGTACGCTCAAACGCCCTCGTTGATGTTGATTTGTGTGACTTCTGTCTTTTGTGCCGTTTTAAAGTTCATTCTTGTCAAATATCATGTTGCAGGCTGTCATCACTCCTGATATTATTGAACCTTTTGGTTCGGTTGCTCCAAAAGGAGGCTGCTTGGGCAATTTCAAATGCTACATCTGGTGGTACACATGAACACATCAATTATGCCTTTCTACTTCGCTGCTTTTTTTGTAGTTTTATTGCCCCTCGATTACCTATATATAGTTGTGCGAAACTTATTTTATATGTTTGTAGGTAACTTGTGAGGCAGGGTTGTATTCAGCCTCTATGTGATCTACTTGTATGCCCTGACGCAAGGATAGTCACTCTGTCTGGAAGGCCTTGAAAATATTTTGAAAGTGGGCGAAGCTGAGAAGAACTTAGGTAGCACTGATGGTGTCAATCATTATGGTCAAATGATTGATGACGGTGAGGGCTTGGAGAAAGTGGAGAATCTTCAGAGTCATGACAACAACGAAATCTACGAGAAGGCTGTGAAGGTCTTGGAGACATACTAGTTGGAAGATGGAGAAGATGAGGCTTTGCCTCCAGGCGATGGTTCTATCCTGCCTGGTGGTTTTAATTTCAGGTAAAGGTGAGAAATGCTTCTGCACCATTTTATTTCCATGATTATTTATATAAGCTATACTTTTCTTCTCCTGACAAATTTCATAATTAATTATTATTGTGAGAGTTGCAGTCCCAATGAAGAGAATGCTTGCTCGTGGTCCGTGGGGGTTCGGGCGGCAGGGTTGTGGGTCCCTGTCCTGTCATGGGATGTCCACGAGAGATTGGCGATAAGATACGGCCGGGTCTTCAGTCCACAGGGGCATGTGCCGGATTAGCGGCCATCAATTAACCGGATAATTCCTTCCCCCCTCCCCCCCGTGGATGTCACCATGTGAATTGCCGCCCCCTACCCCCCTGCATTACCCCAGCGTTGGTGCCCCACTCTCGTCATACTTGCTCCTGCACCTCAAGCGCGACATTGCCCCCTTATTTATTTTTGCTGCATTAGTCTCTTCAAAATTCACTTCGTTATCTCATTATGTTGGCTACTTCTTCTATATTGGTGACATTATTTTGTTGGGAGAAGGGAGGCGGTGGTGAGGTAGTGATAACACTGGCAAATAGGTTGTTGATGGCGAGGTTGTTAGCATTGGTGCGACATAAGGGGGGGGGTTGAAATAAAATTTTAATTTACTTTTAATTTGAGTTTATATTTTAAAATAAATATAAAAATAAAATAAAATTTATTGACTTGAATTATTTTATTTTTTAAAAAATTTATTTTTTAATATTGAATTGAGTTGGGAGTGCGTTTAATTTTATTTTATAATATTTTTTAAAAAAATTATTTTAAATTGACATGAGTTGATAAATTTTATTTTTTAAAAAAATTTATTTTATAATATTGATTTGAGTTGTGAGTAAGTTAAGTTATTACGAAATTTTTTTTATTTTAAATTTATTTTTTAATATTTATTTGGGTCTAGAGTGAGTGAAGTTTTTAATTTATGGTATTTTATTTTTAAATTTTTTAAAAGTTATTTTTTTATATTGATTTTAGTCGTGAACGTGTTATGCTATCCTCTACTATGGCCCCCCCCCGCCCCCGCCCCCTCACTCTTGTTTTGTCGTGCCATCGTTGGGAACCTTGTTGCTTGTTGGTTGGTGTTATTGTTGCCTCAGCATCACTTTCCTTCCTTCTCTTAATAGAATGTTGTTGCCAACCGTTGAAAAACAATGGAGGCTGCCAACATTGGGTGTTGACGGCGGCAGTTGAGGCAATTGGGCAGCAATAAAAAATGTGTGAATTAGGAGGAGGAAAATGGCGGGGGACAGCGACGCCTATGGTGGTTGTAGTTGTTGGTGAGCGGGGGTGAAGATTGACAGTTAATAGATTAAATTTAGCCACGATCATTTATGGTATGTTGTTTATGTGGCAAAAGCGGGCAGGTGTACGATAAAATCTCTTTATATATATATATTTATTATTATTATTATTATTATTTTCTTTGTAATCGCGGACAAGAGTCGTCAAAATTATTATTAGTCTAAGTTTGGGGTGTCGGTTTTCTATTTTTGGCCGTGCTGGGGATGTCGGGTGATTATCTCCTCTATCTCGTGAAAGGGGGGATGGGATTCTGGTATATATGTTTCATTGATCACACGTGTTTCTTGGTATGCCCTGAGGATTTGTTGGCGAGTCTTTTACACAGCTCATAGGTTCTGCCTCTAGTTTCTTTGACCGCAAGGGAGAAGATGGCCTTCGTCAATATTATTGGCCTGTATTACTTTGAGTTAGA
Organism: Piper betle; assembly: GCA_033002965.1. NCBI lineage: Eukaryota > Viridiplantae > Streptophyta > Magnoliopsida > Piperales > Piperaceae > Piper > Piper betle. Next base: position 168,016 of record JAURVB010013363.1, on the reverse strand, counting down.
GTTGCACATGCTACAGTGGCCTATTCGTGCTCTTTTTTCTCTACATAGGCATCTCAGATTGAAAACTGGCTTAATTGTAAAAAAAAGCTGCTTCTGTTCTGAAAAGTTTTAAGAATGCTTTGAGTTTGATAATCGGTTGCGATCGTTTACCAGACAGTTTACCATCGTTCAATGTGGTTAATGACGTTATTGATTGCCGTGGCAAAAAAATTGACAACACTTTAAATTTTCTCGTGACGAGCAGGAGTATGAATATTGGCTTAAATGTGAAAGATTTGGCGACGAATTATCTAATAATGCAGTGAGATTTTTTGCCTTCATTGTGTTCTTTATAATACCAATAGAATAGAATTAAAATGACATGTTAGGGGAGGTGTGTGGGTAGCGGTGCCCATCGGGCGTCGTTGGTGTTGTATTTACATAAATATCCAACTAAACCCTCTAATTACTTTGAACTTATATATTAAAATTGGTTATTTTTTATTAAAATTTTGACTACTCGATTTTAAACCTAATTATTTACTATTTAGCAAATCTGAATTCAACTATTTAAAACTTGAGTATAGTATAAAAAATTAAATGAAATGGCACCATAAAAAATTAAACTTAAATAATTATCTAATAAAAATAAGGAGTTTAATACAAAAAAATTAAAGTTGAAAATATATTAATTTTATAAAAGATTACTTCTATCTCTACTAAAAATTTAACTATTATAAGTATTATTTTTTTAAAAAAATTATATTATTGGAATCGGTAACCGGAATCCGGCATTAGAAACTAAACGAGGCTATTATAAAGCATGTACTCATTAGCCTAAAATCAAATCCAAATCATTAAAGTTTAGCTGGGTCAAATTCCCGCATGTACTCGTATCGGCGGGCACTCCATTGGTGGGGGATGAAAATATGTGGTATCTAGTAATGGTAGCTTTGACATATATATTAAACGTATATAACTAGTGTGGGGATGCAGGCCCCGCCCACCGTGGGAAACATGACCGACATCATGATCCGCAATCAACTGGAAAGTATTTTTTTCATTTATTTAATAAAATATGTGCCTTTTGAACATGGTATAAATAAACTGGTGTATCGTAGCTGACATACGTAAGGACGCCACATATCCACTCTCTCGTTACGAGAATAAAAAAAGGATTTAGATTTGCCGTTGTCATTTTTTTTGTAAAATATTTTTACAATTAGACGGTAGAATTATGCAGCATTTACTATTTAATGATAATTTATGTCAATTATATGATATTTTTTCTTAGTATCTTTAGGTATTACTTTTTAATTAATTAATGACATAAGTAGGTCAGCATTTATGTTTTATACGGGTCTTGTATTTTGAAAAAAGAAACACTAGTAGCAGACTTGATGGCCGAATTCAGCCAATAAATATGAACGGTTGATTCGAGATAATGGAATGGAAAGGTAAGGTGCACTGCATGGTCCTTTCCAACGCAAAGCGAGAAAGTCACATAATGCTTTTTTTTTCCATAAAGGAGTTTTTCTATGGGTTTTCTTTCATATATCTCGTGTTAAATGATCCCGCCTGATTAAGGATCGGCAGCCACCAAGTGTATTCTTTGGTTGTCAGGCCGAATGTGGCCGGGGATGACAGGGCAGCTGCGGGCAGATTTGGTTTAGAGGGCGTTTGGTTGCATATTTTTTAAAGTATATTTTTTTGATAAAATTGAAAATAAAAAAGAAAAGAGGTGTTCCTGGAAGGAATTACATCAAATAAAAAAGAAGAAAGAGGTGGTATGAAGAAAACGAGAGAAAACGCAAAACAGGGTCAGACTTTTTTAATTAAAAAAACGCGCGCTCTATCTCTCTCCTCTCCTACTTCTTCTACGACGACGCTGCCGACAACCCCATATCCTGCGATTACCCCTCTGAATCTCCAGCAATTTACCCTCCGAACGACGACGGCGCTCCCCCTCGCCAGCGAGGAGATCGTCCGCTTCATCCTACGAGGCTGCGTTGGCTTCCACTACGAGGCTGGCTACCGCGTCGGGGAGTCGCACAACCATATCATGCTCTTCGACGTGGAAGGCGGGTACTCGCCTGAGTACATCTATGAGAACTACTCGAGCGGGTCCAGCCGAAGGAGTCCACCGCCATCAGCGGTGGTGGCGGTAGGAAAAAGGACGAGGAGAAGGTGGGGCGCAGGGCTTGAGGGAGCTGATTGGTGGAGCCGGTCTTGTTACCATTTTCTTTTCCCGCTTGTCGGATGTAGTGAGGGAAGAAACTATTTTCACTATTAATTGCGATCTTGGTTCCGGGTATGAATATGATGATGTTCATCGGTGTGAACTTCTCTGGTTTTATAATCATTGTGAAGGGTATGAAACTCAGAGCTTGGGGATGCGTTTGTAAGTGCTGCCTCCCTATCGTCATCAAAGGTGCAGCAAACTTGAGTCGTATAATTGCAGAGTGTTCGTCCAAGGGCCTGTGGAAGTCCTGCTTCTCCGTCTCTGTAATTAGTCCTTGAAAATGATTTTTTATAACCGATATGATATCAGATTATTTTTGTGCCAAATACTTATATTATTTTTAAAAAAATAAAAATATTTTTTTTCAAACACAATTTTAACTTCTATTACAAACAAAAAAAATCTTACAAATTTTTTTTTGTTATTAAAATTTATTACAAAATGAAAGAAAAGAAAGATGTAACCAAATACCCTATTAGTTATTTATTTTAAAAACACTTACTTAGATCCTAATTTAAAAGTAGAGGTTCTTAAGACATTAAGTAAAAAATATTATTTAATTGTAAAATTAATAAAAAATATTTTAAAATTGGAATAAATGTAAGTGATACAGGAGAATTAATTATTGCTAAAACTAATTTTTCTCATAAAAATATTATTTTACCATTTAATTGTAAATTTCTCCTTTTTTTATTTTGGGTTATCGGTCACTTTTGTCCGGTTGGGAACATGTTTTGCCTCTGGGAAATTTTTAGCTATGTTTCACTTTTTGTGTACAAAGTGTTCCCCATTTTAATTGGTCTATGTGAAGTCTACTTAGATTTTATTAATCATCTCAACAAAAAGAATAAATTAATTCTGTTTTTAAGGAATTTTACAATTTAAGAAATTCAGTTAACCTCACTATATAAAACTCAGTCGACAGACCACAAAAAACAGGCTTATAGTTAAACGCTCAATTGGCGCCGCACTGTGAACCCAATTAGCAGAATTCGAAAATTTTATTTATACAAAATTATATCTTCTATTATATATTAACTTATGGTGTGTGTAACTATTTGGTGGCCGTTATAAAATCCGATTGGTGGAACCCAAAAATCTCACTCCTATAAAATTATATCTTCAATCGTATTAAAAACCGTTTACGTTGACGTTGGTTTGCACTAGGTACGGCTCGCTCGCTGATGGTGTTGCATAAAAATTCGGGGTGGTTTGACCGTCGAACGACATGTAGAAGGCGTCACGGTCCTAGCCAAGTCGCCCACCCCACAAGCTTCAACTGCGCCGTTGTCTTACCGAACAAATACTGGCTCTTCGACACAAACCCAAAACTTGGCACTTTTTTTGATACATTATCACCTGCCATTACCCAATGGAGGATTCTTGGAATAAAACACAAGGTTAATAAGACCACTATGTGGAGTTGATACGTACAGGAGTTGGTTTCGTGGTTGAGAGTGACGAGGTCACCACTGGAGACAAAGTGATCGAAAGCCCGGCTAGGCCAAAAGAGGCCGTTGAATTTGGATATAGTTGCTAGTGAATAAGAAGAAAAGAAAGAAGAGAAAAGGGGAAAGGAGGAAGGAAGAGGCTACCACCGTTGAAGCAAAGGTAGAATAAGACGAAGGTCAAGGGATGAGCTTTATAGACTCTATAAGTATGTTTTTTATACAATAAAAGATCTAATTTTATTTAAGTGGATTTTTCGAGTTCTGTCGGTCACATTTCACAAGGGCCATCAAGTGGGTATATTAAATGTAATTAACATATGATAGAAGATGTAATTTTCTGTAAGTGTGTTTTCCGAATTCCTCCAATCGAGTTTCACGATAGGCTGGGTTTTTGACTCTAAGTTTATTTTTTGTGTTCTGGGTTTTGCATTATGAGGCTAACCGGATTTTTTATTTTATGTGATTCTTTAAAAACAAAATTAATTTGTTCTGTTTGTTGAAATGATTAATGAAATTTAAGAAGAATCTGAGTAGGATAATAAAAATGAGGTGTACTTTAGACGAAAAAAAACAAAGTGTAGCTGAAAATTTCCTTTTGCCAGATTACATGGAGATGATAGAGAAACACATGCCTTTTGGACCGATGCATATGGTCAAGAAATAAGAACATCAAAATGTGGCAAATGTGGCGTGGTAAACGCGGGGACAATTTAGCAGCATACCAGTAGAAATTCTCTCCAGTTTTTGTGGCAAAATCTCAACTCCATTACTAATTGGCGGGATTCAGATGCAAGCAAGTCGGTCCACAGGCCCAGGCTGGATAGGTGGCATTGACGTTTTCACGTACATTTTCCGCTTCTTCACAGGCTGCCTCGTTGGAAGGGTCCCGAAAATCACACCAGGTCCAACTCTGCCGACGATCTGTTGATTGTTACAAACATGATGGCTTATGGGAACCGGCTCTAGTAGTTCCCTAATAGTCGAACATGATCTATCCAACCTGATTTATATTCGCTCGAAATAGCTGGAATATTTGAAATAACAGAGTAGAAAAATAAGATGAACCTGGGAGTTTTCTTTTTTTAATTCCTCTATTTTGGAAATAAAAAAGTTTGATTTTTATTTGAACGCTGCCACTCGCCCAATCTTTGTTGGGACATCGAATCCAGCGAACCCCTGGCGGATCTATCTGTAGGCAGTCACTTGCATCGTCACCTCCACACGCATTTTCCTTTTACGGTTAGGGACTCGTGTAGAGGATCTAACAACATCTTCCTATTCCAAACCTCCGGGCATGAAACTTGTTATCTAAGCCCTTCTTCTCTTTACTCTCCAAACCCCGACACTTTTTTCTCCTTCCATTGGCGTGGTCTGCTCCGTCTCACATCTTCCTTAAACTCTTTTCCAGCTTTGTTTCTGGCCAGCCGCGTCCTCTCTTGCCTATTGGGTCTTTTGCTTCTTCTTTTTTTCTCTTATTAGATCTGCTTCTCGTGCTTTATTGTATTGTTTATGCAAAGAAGATAAGAGGGCATGGCATGGAGCTGAGTGCGGGTTCTTCAGATCGTTCTTGGTGCCTGGTGGGATCGATGGATTCTGGCAAAAAAGTAAGTGGCTCTCTACTCGTTACTTTTGTTATACATGTAATCTGTTGGATCATGGTGTGAATTTTAATATGATTTGATTTGCAGGATGGGTCTTCTGTGCAGAATTATACGAGTGGAGTTCAAAGAAGTTGTGCCATTTGCAACACCACTAAGACCCCTCTGTGGAGAGGAGGTCCTGCTGGCCCTAAAGTAAGCATACACTACAGACATATCCTCAATGGATGCCCTGTTTTATGATTATATTTGATTTTGAGTAATTTATTTGTCGAAGATGTTAAACTATTCTCATCACTGGTTGGTGGATCTGATTCCCAGTCGCTTTGTAACGCCTGTGGGATCAAATACAGGAAGAAGAGCGGAGACCCACCGGGATATGTCATAAAACAGGAGAAGAAATTGAGAGCAAATCGAAGAAACAGGGGTGGAGTTCCCTTAAAACTGGAGCTGGCAGCATCTAGCAGATCGGATGTGTTCTTTCAAGGGCCTCTTCTTCACAAGCAAAGGAAGCTAGCCGAGGAAGAAGAAGCTGCTGTTCTTCTCATGGCTCTCTCTTGGGGCCTGGTTAATTAGAAGTTTTTTGATCTTCCACCGCCACCGCCACCGCCAGCCAAATAGTCCCCTTATTTCTCAGCCAAATCTGCTGTGTGATCAAATCATAGTTTTCTACTACTATTGTTTCATCGTAGTCGGCCAGCCTTGTATTGCTTGTCTGATCAAAAGCCAGATTTTTGCTCAAGCTCCTGGCATCATTCTTGTTTGCAGTTTGACCCAATTGATCGATCTAGTAAAGTGTAATCTAGTTTGCGTGATCTACAATGGTTATGCCGGCATATTACTGTTACATATGAATCTCTTCCAACAAACATGAACAAGCTTTTTTCTTTTTGTTGGCAAATTGCAGGTCAGACTTCAATGGTTGGTGGAAATTATAAGTGCTACTTCTCGAGTTATTATTACTCTGGTCTGTGAGTTGTACGATTACGGTTGGACGATCATAGGCAGCTAATCATTTTTCCAACGGATTAAACGGATATTGTTGTTCTTTTAACTTTTTAGCTTTTAGAATGGTACTAATTTTAATCAAACTATAAATCGGACACTAATAACCAATTATGAAGAGCCGGATTATATCTTTACAGATTCAAATCAAGAACTTCCGAGGCCGCTTAATTTTCTCAGTTTTCAGGCCACATAACAGCGTCAGCATTCGAGTTAAATTAAATAGGTTTATAGAAAATATTATCGTCATCATGGACGCTTTGTGGACAAAAGTCAATAGCACATATCTTGGACTGCTTACTTTCAGAATTTATAAATCGTTGACAAATATAATATATATAATATATATTTATTTATTTATTTATGTGTGTGTGTGTGCAATGCCACAATTTTTTTGGATGGATGATCCAAGTATGAATTCGAGACTTCAGGCCTGTGGGTCTCAAGTGATGAAGACCCAAATTAGGGAACGATCATAAAACTGCAAAAATTATACGGGTTAAGGTGGTGTTTCTTAAATTCAATTGTGGGTATTTTGCCTGACCACGCATTGAAGCGTCTGTCGTATAGCCAGTGTGGAGTGTGGAGTCTGGTGAAAAAAAATAGAGGTCTCTTTGCTGGCATTTCCACATTGTGAGAAAGACCGGTGTCTTCTTCATCAACAGTTGGACATGAGGACTCCATGAGCGAAGCAGGCGAATTCAATGTTTACACTTAATTACCAACAAGACGCAGCTCGTTGGCGAAAAGAAAAACATGGCATGGAAAGCGTTTTGATGATAACATTCAGAACCTGGTACGTTCATGAGTTAGTGTAGCTGCTGTTTCCCGACGTTTAATTCATGTCCTTCGATTCGACATTATTATTGTGTACAAAATTTTTTTAAAAAAGTGTATCAGCTAAAATTATTAGAGATTTTTTAAAAATTACTTTTTATTTGAAATTTTACAAAAAGAGAAGTAGATAATGACTATTCAATTACTTCGGTTCTACCCTAAGTATGCTCGCCCTTTAGGAGCAGCCAAATATATCATATCCATTTAAGAATAGAAACGGCTTTATAAAAAGGGAAAATATCATAAATAATTATATTTTAAAATTTTCTTTCAAAAATAATCAAGTTTACAAAATTATATAAGAAATAGTTGTTTTTAAAATTTTCATATCAATTATGACTAAATTATTAAATAATAATAATAATACTCATAAAATTTATTTTTATTAATACCAAAACATATAATACATAAAACTTATAATTTTTTACTAATTATACATATATATAATTAACTGATATATATTAAATAAAATGTAAGACTATATTATCAATGGGCTAAAAAAGCAAAAAAATAATTTTATTGAATTTTGGAAAATTAAAAAGAAAAGTAAAGTTTAGGATTTCAAGAATAAAAAAATTATTTTTAGGTGTTCAAATTTTAATTTGAAATTGACACATTTTATTAAAAATTAAAATGTTTTTTATCTAATATATTTTATTATGACTATTTTAAAAAAATGAAATAGCATTCATCATATAAAATGCAAAAAAATATGTTTGAGAAAATTTAAAATTAAATTAAGGGTATTTATATCAATAAAATAAATATTATCAGTAAAATATTCTTTAAATATATGAATTGGCTATATATGGAACAAAAATTTGAGATTTGGCTATATCTAATATAAATTTAAAATTGTGGTCATTTGTGATAAAAAATATTGAAATTTATTTATTTATGATATTTTCCTTCAATAGAATTTGGTTCGGCTCGGTTTCAATATTGGATAACTGAACCCGATATAAAGAAATTCGGTTCGGAACCAAAGCAAACCAAAACTAACCGAAAACCGAAATTCCTTAAAAAACTTTAAATTCATGTTTATATAGTTATCATTAGTTTTTTTAGAATTTATTTAAGATGTTTAATATAATATTTATGCATAGAATATTTTTTTAATATGATTATGATAGTTAAATCATGTTTACATTTAATTTACTATCAAAACTATAATTAATTTTAATATGCTTATTAAAATTTTGTTTTTTTGGCAACCAAACTGTTTCGGTGTGTTTCGATTCACTTTGGGGCAAAGTTCATGGTCGTTTTGGTTCCAAAACTAGTCTGTTCCAAGTCAACAGATTGATTACCCCTACTGCTCCTCACAATATTGTATATGTTGTGAAAATCAAGAATTTTCACCAAAGATAACTAATTCACTTTGAGAACTATTATCTAGACGATTAGAGTGAAAACTATTGTACTAAAAAGTACCCCAAGATAAAATTCCCAGGAAAGTGTGGTGGGACACACAGTCCACTTAAAAACCAACTCCTAGACAGAATTTTATCAAGTAATTTAAATAGCACAATAATTAACAGCACAATAATTAACAACAACTATACCTGACAATAGCTATTAAATAGACATAAAAGGAACAAAAAGAACATCGGAATTTAACGAGGCTTACGTCCTCGGATACTACAAAAATAATATTTCAATAATCAAAGAAATATTACAAAAGAGAGAGAAACAATTTACCAATAGAAGAAAGATGACAATTTTGAGATGACAATTTTGAGATGTCAAGAACCAAAGGGGAAGAGCGTTATTTATAGGAGAGGACTCCTCCCAAACCCACAAAACTTTATATGTGGGACTTGATTTTAGCATACAACAATTCTCCACCTCGACAAAATCCCATACAAATCCAAATTTCAGTAGTATCTGCAAACTCTATCTTTCAATTTGTAACAATATTGACTAAGTCTAAACAATGTTTAAACTTGGGCGCAATTACTACTATTGTCAGCATATCAGCAGGGTTCTCAGTGGTTGGAATCTTCTGGATTATGACTCCACCTTCTTATAGAATCTCTCGTACAAAATGATATCGAACATCAATATGCTTCGTCCTTACATGGTAAACCTGATTCTTTGCTAAATGAATAGTACTCTGACTGTCACAATGCACTTTGGTGTGCTTTTGTTTCATTCCAGTGCATCGAGCAACCTTTGAAGCCAAATTGCCTCCTTTACAGCTTCTATAATTGCCATATACTCTGCCTCTGTAGTAGACAAAGCCACTATTGACTATAAAGTGGACTTCCAACTGACTGGTGCTTTTGCAAAAGTAAACACATAACCAGTAGTTGATCGTCATTTGTCCAAATCACCAGCGTAGTCAGAGTTACAATACCCAATTCACATACTGACCATCCTTATCATCCTGCTGAAATACTAATCCAACATCTAAGGTATCTAGAATATACTGTAGAATCCACTTCACAGCTTGCCAATGCTCCTTTCTAAGATCATGCATATACCTACTCATAACCCCAACTGCCTGTAGAAATATCGGGCTTTGAACAAACCATTGCATACATCAAGCTACCAATAGCACTTGCATATGGTACTTTTACCATGTATTCCCGTTCTACATCATTCTTTAGTGACATGGAAGCACTAAGCTTGAAATGAGGAGCAAGTGGTGTGCTAACTGGTTTTAACTTCTCATTTAGGCCAAAACGTTTTAGCACCTTCCTCAGATATTCTTTCTGAGACAAACAAAGCCTCCCCAATTTCCTATCTCTGGATATCTCCATGCTAAGAATCTTCTTTACTTCACCAAAATCCTTCATTTCAAGCTCCCTATTCAATTGAGTCTTTAACTTCTCTATTTCTGTCTGACTCTTGGAGGCTATCAGCATATCATCAACATAAAGAAGAAGATATATATAGGATCCATCTTGTAGCTTGCGCAAGTACACAGTGATCATATTTGCTCCTTGAGTACTTCTGCCCTATCATTAACTTGTCAAATCACTTGTACCACTGCCTTGGAGATTGCTTCAATCCATATAGCAATTTGTCCAATTTGCACACTATCTTTTCTTTTCCATCAACTTTAAATCCATCTGGCTGAGACGTATAGATTTCCTCTTCCAAGTCTCCATGTAAAAATGCAGTTTTTACATCCATTTGAACTAGTTCCAAATCCAATTGTGCCACTACAGCCAATAAAATTCTGATAGAGGAATGCTTTACAACCGGAGAAAATACTTCATTATAATCAAAATCTCCGGGAAAAATCATCAACAAGGGAAATATAATAGTGTTTACCTCCCAATTAAGTTGTCTTGGAGGCTCCCACACATCTGAGTGAACATAATCCAAAATACCCACAGTATCATAGATTGTTGTTCTAAATTTCACCCTTATTTTTTTCCTTTGATACAGTGCTCGCAAAAATCTATTTTCCAAGCCCGAGCTCCTTTTAATAATCCTTGATCTATCAATAGTTTCAAAGATTTTTCTCTAGCATGCCCCAAGCGCATATGCCATAACTTGGTTGCTTCTAACTCCTGATCATCAGTAGGAGTTGTTGTCGCTGCTGCTTCCCCAACAATTGTACTACCCATAAAGTAATACACATTGTTTCTTCTTCGGATCCCCTTCATTATTACAAGTGCACCAGAGATGATCCTCATTATCCCATCTTTTGCCCTTATTTCGAAACCTTTTGACTTTAAGGTTCCTATAGAGATGAGATTCTTTATCAAATCTGACACATAATAAACACCAGTTAAGATTCTGATTCATCCATCATGATTCCTCAAGTGACCAACTCCATATGTGACAAAAGGGGCATTATTTGCTGTGTAGACAATTCCACCCTTTAGTTCTTAGAAATCAAAGAACCATTCATTGATTGGGCGTCATATAATGGCTACAAGCAGAATCTAGCAACCATGCACTAGAATTGCTAGTTGATACAGCAATTGAGAGGTCTGAGTCTGCATTATCACACTCAGCAACATTTGCATGCAGCTTTTCCATATCAGATTTGCCTTTATTTTTCAGCTTGGGACAATCTTTCTTCCAATGCCCTTTTTCTCGATAAAAGGCACATTCATCTTTTCTTAGTCTGGACTTTGACTTTGACCTTTCCCTTCTTCCTTTGTTCTGACTCTGCAATCGGCCTCTATCCACAACAAGAGCTTCTACTTCTGCACTTGTATATTCTTGCTTTTCTTTCTTTCTTAATTCATAACTATACAAAGCAGCAGTTACTTCAACTAAGAGACACAGCAGCCTTCCCATGAAGTAGAGTAGTTTCAAGAAACTCAAATTCATGAGGAAGTGATCCCAACAACATCAGAGCCAAATCTTCATCTTCAAAAGTCACGTCCATATTTACCAGATCAGTTACTAACTGATTGAAGCTAGTAATATGATCATTCAAAGAGGTACCAGGAACATAATTGAAGCAGAACAATCTCCTTTTTTCATATAGAGCTTGTTCTGACTACTTTTCTTCAAGAATTTCTCCTCCAGTGCCTTCCACAATTTACTTGCAGAAGTTTCTTTAGAAGATGCATACCTTTGCTCTATAGAAAGACACGTTCAAATGGTGCCACATGCCAATCGTCTTCGATTTTTCTCCTCAACATCATCCGGTGTCTCTTCTTCAATGGCAATGTCTAGACCCTGTTGAAGGAAGGCATCCAGAACATCACTTTGCCACATGCCGAAATGACCGATACCATCAAAAATCTCCACCACAAATCTTGCATTTGTCACAGTGGTTCTTGCCAAAATTGAAGATGAACCTATGACCTTTGATGTGGATTCTTTTGTGTTGTCTGCTATTTCTGTTATAAAGTCTATTTAATAGCTGTTAATGCGGAATACTAACTAGCCCAAGGAAATTTTTCTGATGTGGAAGATCAGCGTAGCCGCAACCACAGAGTATACTAAAATAAACCTTGCTCTGATACTAATTGTTGTGAAAACTAGGTAATTTTTACCAAAGATAACTAGTTCATCTTGAAGAACTATTACTGTAGATGATTAGGCGTTGAAAACTATTGTACTAAAAATTACCCTAAGATAAAACTCCCAGGAGAGTATGGTGGGACATACGGTCCGCTTAAAAACCAACTTCTAGACAAAATTTTGTCAAGTAATTTAAATAGGCATAATAATTAACAACAAACTATACCTGACAATATATAGACATAAAAGGAACAAAAAGAACACTGGAATTTAACGAGGCTTACGTCCTCGTATACTACAAAAATAATATTTCAATAATTAAAAATATTATAAAAGAGAGAAGAAATAATTTTACCAATAGAAGAAGGATGATAATTTTGGGATGTAAAGAACCAAAGGGAGGACCTTATTTATAGGGAGGAGCTCCTCCCAAACCCATAAAACTTTAGATGTAGGACTTGATTTTGGCATACAATAGTATACTTGATTAAGTTATCATACAAAATAGTAGATCGATGTGGGTAATCATGTTTTTACATTTTATGGTGCTGATACATTTATTTATTTATTTTTTTCATACTAACAAAGAGGTGGATATATACAGGGGAAAGAGCTTAGAATCGATAATCGGTCCCTTTTAATTATGAATAGTTATCATCTGCCCTATTTTTTGTGTTAGTTTTTTCTATGAATTCTACAAATTATTTTATTTATTTGAAAGTTTTACTATCTATTGTTTAGTTAATTTTACGTAGTTACATAATCTAATACAAGCATTTACATTAATTGAGTTCAAAGTGAGCTCCCAATCGAATATTTATCAAGCGGATCCTTCACCTAAGCAACCCTGCCTAAGAGTTGGATCTTAAGATAAGTGGTGTGAGATATGTATGTACATTTTCTTATATACTGGGAGGCATGTTCACATCAAAGACGGTTCTAGGAGACGTAACAGCCATATTCGTTAACTTTCACAAATCACAATTGATTTTAATTGAAAATAAAACGGTAAAAAATAACCTTCCAAAGAGATGATAAAATTGTGTAATTGATTAACCACTTAAAGTTTAATTAGGCATAATCAAGATATACCAGTTGAGACCAATCGCAGACATATATATAAACTTTCTGAATTGACAAGAGGAAGAAGCTTATGTGTACGCACTGTTAAGTAGTGGTGCGCACAAGAAGTCTGCAAAATGGATTTGTCTCGTATGATTGACCAGTACAATGAAAATCTTTGGATCTGTGTTGATGTAAATGCTATCTGCTAGCGTAGAGGATTACAGGCCAAAATCATAACCCTAAATATCTTTTATTAGTTAATTAATTTATTTATTTGTTATTATTATTTTTTAAAGATAGGCTAAACTTTCTCTCGTGTGAAAGGCTGCCCAAGCAGCGATTTAGTGAAGTGACATGTCAACGTTTTCTGGATTATTGACTTTTCAATACACCCTTACAGAAAACCTTGACACAGTAGACTGCCTTACCAAGGGAATCAGATCAGCAAACCGGCCACAACAACCCTCTTATTTGTATAAATGACAATAATTAATGGAGTTTATCTTTTTTTATAATGATATTACGTAGACTAGGGCTGATAATGAGCGAGCGAGCCAAACTCAACTTGTGTTCAAACTTTAAGCTCGGCTCGAGATTAAACGAGTTTTGAACATGTATGCTCGAACTTGACTCGAATATTTTTTATATTGTTCGGGCTCGACTCGAGCTCGAATACACTTAACTATTTAATTTTGACAAGCTCGAACCAGCTCGTTCATAAGATCGAAACCGGAATTTTGAACCTACGACTTCCAAGTCTTCAATTTGAATACCTCTCATCTAAGTTATCTCACTACTTTGTTATTATATTGTATATAAATAAATATAACTAGTTACAATTAAACTTAATAGTGTGTGTATATATATATATATATATAAAGAGAGAGAGTGAGGTTGCAATGCGCTGCCTGTTTTTGGTAGCGGATGGCTTGTGGGCTGTTGGATGAAATCCAGCGGCCCACAACCCCCAAACCCCCCTTGACCCAATTGACTTGCCTGGCCGGCCCACCCACTCGTCCGTCGGCCTGCCTGCCCATTGCGACCAACCACCCCCGCCACCACCTGCTGCTACGGCTCCAAGCAGCCACCCCATGGCATGAACACCACCACCCCCTTCGCCGCGACCGCCCACCGCAACTGACCACCCTCACCACCCTGTCGCAGCCCCCGCCCGCCCTAAGCAGCCGCCTCATGGCACGACCACCACTACCCCACTCCGCCGTGGCCGGCCCGCCTGCCTGCCCGCCCGCCCACCACGACCGACCACCCCCACAACCCCACCATGGCCCCCGACTACCCCAAGTAGCCACCCCATGGCACTTGTCGCGCCCCTCGCTCGCCCGCCCACCCCGATCGACCACCCCCTCCACCCAATCGCAGCCCCCTTGCCTACCCCGTGGCACAACCGCCACCCACCACCCCGCCACCGCGCACAGCCACGGCCGAGCTCAACTCGCATAGCTAAAAAGTTGACTCGGTCTCGACTCGAGTCAATAAAAAATTGACTCGATCCCGACTCGAGTCAATAACTCGAGTCAATGAAAAATTGACTCGGTCCCGACTCGAGTCAATAAAAACTTGACTCTGTCTCAACTCGAGTCAAGTAAATAAAAACTTGACTCGGTCCTGACTCGAGCGAATATTATGAAATAATACATCCTAACATGGTAAACGGTTGTAAAATTAATTTTACGATCAGAAGCAATTTAAATTATGATGATGAATTCAGAAACACATTAGAAGCAAAGCACATGAGAGTCATCTCATTAAATTTTCTTCCACATGATGAATACAAGTACAAACCATGAAAGATCATGCCCGCGAGTAACTTTCGAGTTACAAATTTGTCAAGTTTTATTAAAGCCAATAACAATTCATGGAAATAAGTTACAATCACTAAGATTATACAGTACTTCCAGATTCAGAGCTATCATAGTCATTCTGCATCACTGTTTTGAGATTCGCCATCACTGCACTGACGCCCCTGAATAGACTCTATGACTCTACTTTCAAATGGAACATTTTTTCCCTATATATTTAAAAACAAAACATGGAAACTAATCACATAAATTATACAGAATAAAGATCAAAACAAGGTTTATGTTAGGCAACATTACCGAAGTGCTACAATTTCAGGACAAGTGCACTTATTATGACCAACTCCTCGTTTATTGCAACCATGGCATAACCTATCTTTACCATATGGTCCACTGTAAGTTATTTACCACTCTTCCATCTTTTACCACTTCCTTGTCTTTGATTGTGTCGGTGGATGTATTTGTATTCCATGATGTACTTGTATTCCATGTTATACTTGTATTCCATGATATTGATCATCTACCACATTTTCTACCAATTTCTCGATCACCAAAAGTTTTTGCTTGGCAAGGTTAAATTTCTCAGATGATGAGTATGCCTTTTTTCTCATCGATTAAATATACAGTGCAATTCTCCCCAATCATAGAATAAAGTTTTGTTGCAATCACTACGAAGTTCCACTCCATCACCATCAAAAATAACTTCTTTTGCTATGTCAATTGTCCATCTCTTCACGACATAGAGTTGAGGAAAAATATCACCCTCGCTCAATCTCACTACATACAGAAAATGCCTATATGGAATACCTTCACTTTTCAAAAGTTGACAACTACATGTGCATCTACTGTTAACTCTTGTGTAAGTAGCACGTGCAACCAACTCTTTATTATTCAACAACATGTTACATCATATTGTTCAACATCCTCACCATCTAATTTCTTATGAGATGAGCAACAAACCAAACTGTATTATAGTTCTTCTTGAAACTTATAAAACAATTTTCATGTATAAACCTTTGCCATCTTATATTCCATCTTAAATGAAGTGACCAATTTGGGGCTTTTATATGAGTTTTCATAAGATTCTTTTGCCTCATTCAATCTCTATCTTTTAATAGCTCTCTTAAATTTATGCATAAAGTCAATAAGGCTATTTTTTTGTTTACATACCTTGAGTAAAATGATTTTTGAGATTCACTTCATTGGGAACTTATTATACCAGCAAAAAATATACCTTTATTATACACAGGCACCCACGCATGACGAATTGCATATATAGGTTTTAACCACTCATTTTCCTCCACGCAATTGTCTTTCATTATTTCACTCCATTGTGATTCAAATTCTTCTTTATTTTTGGCACCATAAATTAAACTATGGAATGACTCATAAAACTCCCTGTTATGAGTAATTATACCTAATTTTTTACTCTCCTTCTTAAGGATATGCCAATTACAAAGATGATGATATGTTCAAAGAAATATCAATTTAATTACTTAATCCATTGCAGGATCTTGATCAGTAACAGTTGCCCCTGGATGCCTTCCATCCATGCATTTCAAAAATATTTCAAACAGCCACACAAATGACTTAGTCGTCTCATTACACAAAAAAGCACATCCAAATGTAATTGTTTGCCTGTGATGGTTTACTCCAGTGAATGGTGCAAAAACAAGTACATATTTATTTGTATCATATGTGGTATAAAAATCATCACATCTGAGAAAAACTGATAATTTTTTCTTGCAATTCCATCTGCCCAAAAACAATGCTTCAATCTAGCCTTATCATCTACTTCATAGCAATAAAAAAGAGTCATTCATCTCTTTCATTTCCTCGAAATGTTCTATCAATAATTGGGCTTCAATTTCCTTTATCTCTTCTTTATTTTTTGTTTAGGCATTTCTAATATCTTTCTCTGTACAACCAATATTTTCAACCCCACCTACTTCAATTTTTAACACAGGCATTAATTGAGAAGCTTTTATGTTAGCCTCTCCAAATGTGTCAATCAAATTTTCATGCACACTTGTAACATGCTTATGTGACCTGAGAAATTGAACTTTTGATAGTGTAAGGAGTGCATGACTATGTCCTTCTTCAAAATGCATGGCCTTCCATATGGCGTCTTTATTTTTAGTTACCCTGATGCGTGCATGACAATCTTCTCTAATTAAAGGATGAGTTCTCTTTTGTTTTGTAGGGCATTTCTCTTTGTGCCTCATCTTCTTTTATATATCCTTCTTTAGAACACACAAACACTTTAGGCCATAATTCTTTTGTTCTCCTATGATAATTTGTACTCTGTTTACGTACACCAAATCTGGTCATTTTTGCATAACTATTGTATAAATTGAGTGCATCGTCCAAACAATCAAATTGCATTCTAACCTTTGGGTTGAAATCATCTTATACACTAGGATAGAATGGTGTAATATGTTAGCCTAATTCTTCTTTATCATATCCTTTATCTTGAAGATTGTCCATCCTTAAAAAATATAAAATTTATAAAAACTAAGATTATTTTCAATTAAAATAGTCAAAATAAATATTTTTTAATTAAGTCAAAATACTTTCAAAGGCTTAACTCTTACCTGATGCTCCTATTTAACTGGATTTGTCCTTTGCTGACAGATGCAATTCTGGCCTCATTAACTCCACTCACTCACAAATATTTTTTACCTGAAAATATATTTGTTTACATCAGATAGAAACATAAGTACAAGAAATCAAGGCAACCATTATGTCCTCAAAAATTTTTATTTTCATTGTTTAGTAAATTCACTTTTTAATTTAATCATATGATTATAAATGATGTCATTGAAGCCCATTAAAAACAAATTCAACAAAATTCTAACATTGTTAAAAAATATCCCACCCTGGATGCAACAAGTTTGGTATGTCAAGGCATCCGAGGGGAGGGGGCCACAGTAGGGGAGAGTGCCAACCGGGGGGAGGGGGCGGCGGAAGGTGGCACTGGTGGGGGGGAGCGTGGGCCGGGAGGGTGAAGGAGCCAGGGGCAGGAGGAGCCAGGGCAAGAGGAGCCAGGGCAGAGGGCAGGGGCCGCGCGGGTGGGCAGCAGGCAAGGGGGCATGGGGGAAGGGGGTCCACGTGGGCAGGGGGCTGGTGGGGTGAGTAGGGGCCGCCGCCGCCGTTGGGGTTTAGGGGAGGGACTATGGGCCGCTGGATTTCATCCAATGGCCCACAAGCCATGCGCTCCCAAAACAAGAGCGCATTGTAGTCTTTCTATGTATATATATATATATTTTAAAGTATATAGGTAAGGTTTCCTACGCAAGAGGCAGGAAACCCTTACCTGTACCAGGACAATCTAGGTCGTCCTTATGATCGGACGACCCAAATTTAATGAAAAAAAAAATTTCCACCACCCCCTCCTTCGCCAGCGGCCAGGATCCTGCCGCGGCCGGCCGGGCGGGGTGGGCGAGGCGGGGCGAGGGCGGCATGGGGGGCGGAGGAGAGTGGTAGGCGGCGGGTGGGAGGTGGGCGGGGTGGGGGTAGGTCGAGGGAGGGCGGGGGTGGCGAGGGTGGGGCAGGACCAGGCGGGCTCTTCCTCCCCCTCCCTCCTCCTCGCTCCCCCGCCGCTAGCGGACGCCGCCGCCCAGTCGCGGACGCCCGTCCGCCTTGCTCCCCATCGACCCCGTCGTCCCACCGCCACGTCGCCCCCGCCCGCCGCCGCCCGTCGCACCACCGCCCCGCCGCGTCGTCGCCCCTCGCGGCCGCCACCCCTTCACGAGGGGGAGGGACGCGCTTCCTCCCCTCCCTCCTCCTCGCTCCCCCGCCGCGGACGCCGCCGCCCAGTCCGCGGCACAAAATTTTTTTTCCCTGTCGGGGCCGCTGCTGGCCAGATCCAGCCGCGACAGGCTGGACCTGGCCGTCCCCCGACCAGATATGGCCGAGGGATGGCCAGGTCCAGCCTGTCGCGGCCGGATCTGGCCGCGGCTCGCCCGCCCGCATCTGGCGGCGGCCAGATCTGGGCGCCCTCCCTCCCCGCCACGGCGGCGGCGCTCCGCCTCCGCCCCTCCATATCATCTGGACCGTCCTTCTAATCGGACGGTCCAGATCAAATTAAAATTATTTTTTAAAAAAAACTAATAAATCTGGGCCGTCCTTGTAATCGGACGGCCCAGAATAAAAGGTGGCGCAGATGCGCTTCCCTGCCTCTGACGCAAGGAAGCGCCCTCATATATATATATATATATATATATATATATAATATAAAGACTATTATTTCTTTACTAAGACAATAAACCACAATGTATCATTTTGTAAAAGTGAGTTTTGTTAGGTATTAATTTTTTCTATTTTTTTATATATGTGAGAGAGCATATGAATGACTCACTTTATAATAATCATGATTGACTTTAATACAAAATATAAAGAATATGTACCATTTTTTATAAATATATTCCATATATAGTTTTTAGTAAAGTTAACTATTTAAAAATTTAATATCATTTGCATATTGTTTATGTTAATCAAACATAACCCTGGTAAAAAAAAAGATAATTTTCATGTTAGAAAAAAAGGAATTTTTTCCGCTTCATAGTTAGAACACCGAAACAATTTGAGAAGGTTCAATTGTCAGAAATGAATTTCTAGGCCCGCTGATTCATCAAGTGGGCATGGACCATTTAAATAACTATCCAAACGGTGGGCGTTTAGCCAACAAATTTTTTACTCTAAAACAAGTGCAAAGTTGCTAACTCGTGTGGTGTTGGCATATCCATCCAATAATTGCCACTGTGCTTCCAGCACTGTTTTGCTGGGAATCGACTCATTACCATTAAAAAACCAAAATAAATTACATTCAACTCCTATAAAAATAATGGAGATTGCAGGCTTCGATAAAAGATGAGGAAGAAGATCAAATTCCGAGAAGGAATAAACCTCCACCTTCCCTTCCTGCCTCCACAGGCCATACCCAATTATTGTTTTTATAAGGTTTCTTCATTCACACCAGAAGAGAAGACCATCCATGCCAGGCCATGGCGATGGATCATGGAATGGTGAAGAAAAGGAGGGCATTCGTTGGAAGCCTCAACAGAGGCAAGTAAACAAATGGACAAGAAGACTTCAACCACACGTTTATCTCCCTTTTCAACCAAAAAACTTAAACTTTTACCCATTTCAAAAGGACATATAACCTTTCGTCTTTCAATCTTCCACACCCCAAAAGCTATAATAATAATGTGAATGGTAAGCAACAAAGGGCGAGCGCAATAAAAACTTAGATTCCCCACTCCGCATGCAACCACTTTTGGTGAACGCTTTTGTCGACGCTGCGATCGGCCTTCGTCTTTATCGCCATCTTTATTGTCGGGGGTGGGCACTGGGCAGCCACCATATCTCCCTTTCTCATCATCAAGCATCAAGCACATGTACCAACTTAGCCCAATTGCTACCACATTCATGTATATGAAGAGAAAACCATCTCTAAATTAACATGACTAGAACTTGGATAAATAATGTGGCTGAATGATTTCAATTATTGGGTATGCGAAAATAAAGAAGATGGGATTACACAGAATGATCCCATAAAAGAGAAAGTACAAAACATCGATGGAGATGGGATAACCAAACTTCATCATCAATGATCAGACAAGCATATACGTCCAAGTGCAACTATAGTCGGTCAGTCATATAAGCATTATTATCAGCAAAAACCAAAATAGAAAGATCTTCCAAATAAGCTGCACTTACTTAAAAGAAGTAGAAAGTGGAAATAGAACTTGACAAACAATGTGGCTGAATCATTTCAATTATTGGGTATGTAAATAACCAACAAGGAATTACATGAGAGAAGGAAAATTGCAATTAGTTTGGACAATATTGATGGGATGGGAAAGCTCAACTCCAGCAGGGTGGTTGCTTGATCCCCTGTTCGTCATGGTCATATATATTGTCATCACCAAAGGGGTGGCGGCAGCAGCGCAGCAGCAGCAGCAGCAGCACGAGGGAGAAGAAGAAGAGAGCTGCAGTGATGGAAGGGGTAGACTGGGGGGAGGTGGTGGACTTGGAGGGGTTGCGAGAAGGAGGTTGGTTGTAGAAGTAGAAGGGGAAGTAGGGGACGATGGGGTTGGGAGGCGGGGGAGTTGGGTAGTAGTGGTTCGGCGGGTTGTAGCTCCCTCCACCGCCCCCGTTGGAAGGCGGGGGAACGTAGTAGTAGACTCCACCGCCTCCGGAGTACGGCGGGGGAGGGGAGGCGTAAATGTTGCCACCGCCGCCTGAGCTTGGATTGGAAGGGGGCGGTGGGGGGCATTCGGGGGTGGAAGATGGAGGGGGCGGGGATGGTGGAGGTGGAGGAGGGGAGTAGACGGGGTGGCAGGGGTTGTCGCAGGCGGAGCACATTGTGCAGGCGATGCCGATGGGCGGAGGAAGCTCTTCTTCTTTGACGGTGGCGTTCGGTAGCGATGAAGAAGAGGAAGGATGGAAGGAAAAGAAGAAGAGGAGGAAGAAGAAGAAGGAGGAAGACATTTTCATGCGAAGGAATGGGAATGGAGAGGAACAGATGCAGAGACAGAGTGCGGAGGGAGAGGGTGTAATAAATTGAAAGTTTAAAAAAAGACTAATAATATTTTCTCCCGATAATAACAACATTACAAATTTTCAGTGATTTTTTTGGTTATTAAAAGTAGTTAAGGTTAATTTTTCAATAATCATGAATACTTCTTTATAGAAACATCACTGCTCTTAAAAATTATAATCAATTTAACCCATTTTTAAAACCATAAGAGCAATGTTTAAATTGAGCGTAGAATAGCACTGTCACCATCCATCCGGCAATCTAGAATTGATGAACACATGATGATAAGCCAAATTGTATCAAAGTGGTTGGTTTTTTATGAACGTTGGAGCGGGGAAGTGCGCGTTTGGACCGAGGATCCCTCTCAAGTCTCAACGGGGTTGAACGTCGTTTGGAAAATGTGATTCCATGTTTTTCTATTCTAGCTGGCGCGGGCAAGGTGCGGGATTATTGTGCTTGCCTTGCCTCTTCACCAGCAAGTCAAGCCAAAACATGCACTTCAAACAGTATTAGGAGTCTTAGCCCGTGCCTATGCAAGCGAAGCTCCAGAAACGGATCCCACCCCTTGTTAGTTGTTGTTAGACACTTTATTTTGTGGATTAAATCCTAATTTTTTTACTCTACATTATTAACGACGGAGATCAGAGTGTGGCTTGATGATACTCTCTGGCTGGAAAGATATGCAGCAAAAAAGTGCCAGGTGGAGTCTGTATTTTGTTTGTAATAAATTTATATATATATATATATATATATATATATATAACAACAGTGCATTGCAGCGTGTCAAACATAGGCTGCTAGATTTTAATCTAGCAGCCCACACGCACCCCCAGATCTGCTTGTCGACCCGCCCACCCCCGCCTACCCACCCTCCCGCCGTGCATGTCTCGCCCGCCCACCGACGGCTACAAAATATTACTATATATATACATACATACCAGAGCCATTTACGGGTGTCAAAAAAATTTTCCTGTCCCAAACTTTCATCTAGGTCGTCTCATTAGAAAGGATCGTCAGATCTATTGATTAAAAAAATTTTAAAATTTGATCTGGCCATTCGATTATAAGAACGGCCCAAATTTAATCCTCAGGCAATGATGCTGGCAGCCGCCGACTGACCGTGCCAATCACCGTGGCCATTTTTGGCTGCCCCCTCCCCTTCCGGCCGACCGTAGACGCCCTCTCCCCAACCCCACCACAGTTGCCCTCCCAGCCGGCCGCTGACTCCCCCTTCCCCCAATTCCAGTGCGGCGAGGGAGGGGGGGTGTCTGCGGCCGGCTAGGTAGGGGAGGAGGGGTGTCAGTGGCCACAGCGGGGTTGGGGTAGGGTGGCGTCTGCTGCCAGCAGGGCAAGCGAGGGGGAGTCTAGGCTACCCGGGCTGGGGAGGGGCAATATCCGCGGCCAACCGGGCAAGGGAGGGTTGTGTCTGTGGCCGGCCACGCAGGGGAAGGGGTGCCAGAAATGGCTGCCGGCGCCGGTATAGTAGGCTGCCGCCGATGTTATTGCCCGAGGATTAGATTTGGGTCATCCTTATAATCAGACGACCCAGATGAAATTTAAGTTTTTTTTAAATCAATAAATCTAGGTTATCCTTGTAATTAGACGGCCCAGATCAAATTTTAATTTTTTTAAATAAATAAATTTGGGTTGTCCTTATAATTTGATGGTCCAGATTATTTTTTTAAAAAAATTAATAGATATGAGCTGTCCTTATAATAATATAGCCCAAATAAAAGTTTGCGTAGGAATTCATGCCCTGGCTGAAAATTTTTCTCCGATACATATATATATATATATATATATATATATATATATATAATTTTATGATATTTCAAACATCAGAGCAGTCGAACTCGAACATGCTCCACCAGTAAAAGCCCGAACCCTTAAAATGATGGCGTTGTAACGTATTTGGGCTTAAGGAGGGCGAAAACACATATTGGGCTTAAGTATGTACTATCCCTTCAAAAACATAGAAGATCCATAAACTATAAACGCAGACACTTATAACCAGGTGAATATTCCACGTTTTCTTATTTTTTTGGAAAAAATCTCTTGTTCCATTGATTTTTTTAGCCTGCTTACATTAGATATATAAGACTTGATGACGAATTTACGATCCACCCTTCTTAGAGAAATTTCTTCCTTGAAAATTTATCAGTCTTTTGTGTCTTAATCTTAGTTGCATACATTTGTGCCCCCCTCCAAAAGGATCACACTATGAATTCTACTTTGCAATTGACATAAACATTGGCTTGTCACAGACTCATAAAAGGGTTGAGGTACTTGGTGGCCCTTCAACAATAAGTTACTATTCAAAGCCGAAAATTAAGCCTGGAAAAAAAGGCCGAAGATTAAGTACAACAAGGAATGTAGCATATCTGCTCCGATATATCAAATTCGGTGTTCCATTTTCAACTGAAATTATTTATATTTATTTGTAGCTTTTAGTTAACAAGTCGACAATATTGACACCTAGAAAGCATTCCACAAATAATCAAGAAGCACCAAAATTAAACCCTTAGAATAATCATTACACTACTGACCACTGATTAGACACAAAGCATTCAATAAACATGTAGTAGGATGGTCAAAATTAAGATGATGTGTTAACTTTTATATCATTCAACATTCAACAAACATTTGAGTAATGCCATCACTTTCTAATTGACCCACCAAGCTCATTAAAAAGGCTACAAGGACTCCCAGCTAATACAAGAGAGAGTGTTGAAAAAAAGAAGGAGAGAGAGAGAGAGAGAGAGAGAGAGAGCCAACAGAGTCAAGCCGATCTGTGACACTCCCCCTTTTGACGCCCAGTATCCACAGATGCCATCTTGTCTACCGGTCCAGTAATTTTTCTTTTTTTGAAATAAGAAAAATTAAATTAAGCTAGAAACAAAAGATAAAAGGCTCATAGAGTCTCCTAACATGCTTACGGAGACCATGAACAAAAGAGTTTTACAATTCCAAAAGACTTAGATTACAATATATATTCATAAGTTTACATAACAGACATTGGGAAGGACTTGCCAAAAAATTGTGTGAGTTATCACTGATTGCCTTTGCAATGACAAGATGATAAAGCTAGAATGAGAATTCATGTTAGCTATACAACAAACAGCTTGATAAATTACTTCCAACTCTGCCATTGGGGACTTAAACCAGACCATGAACCACCAAGAGCAAACAAGGGATCAAGGAAATCTTTTCATAGCACTACTTGAGAGGTTGAAGAATTATGTTCCACAAAGCTGTCATCAACATTTATAATTTTAGCTTGTGGGTAACTAGAAAAAATTTGATCAGGTAAAGTTTCATCCACATCCTCCTCACACAAAAGGTTTAGGCATTTAGAGTAAACAGGATACTAAATTAGCACATTGCTGCATAATTTTTTCAATTGGATCAGACTAATTATTAAGGTGCAGCAAACTGTTTCTCTGTTTCCAAATAGCTTGAGCCATGAGGAGCCACTTGAGAATAAAATTTGTTCCACTCAATCTGTTCCTGTTAAAATCATCAAGTAAAACCCAATAATATCTTAGCCATTCCCCCTCTTTGACAAAGAAATCTAAAACCAAATAGGTGAATACCATAGAGGTCTTGTGAAAAGACAATTCATCAAAAGGTGGACTAAATTTTCCATTTGGTAACCACAAAAGAGACATTTAGAATTTACCATGATCTTTCTAGAGATTAGTATATATTTAGTAGGCAATGAATCCATACCAATCCTCAAACCAAGAATGAGTAGGCAATATGACAATTTAATTCTCCACCATGCTTTCAATTTTGATTATGAATAAAATTGTTTCCCAAGTTGTCGCAAATTCATGCCATACTCTTAACACTGAATTTCTACTCTTATTTCCTATCCAAGTTAATTGATCTGGTTGATTTCTTACAGTAGGAGGCAAGAGCAGGATAGATAAGGCATCATGGGGATGAAAGATTTGATTGATCTTGTGTGCATTCCATCTAGAGTTTATTTTATTGACCAAATGCTCCATTGGGAAGGACAACAAATTTTGGTATATTGGCTTATTTCTAGGCACAAGAACAGGGCCCCAGGAGCCCAAAGGTCTAATCAAAATTTCACCTCATGCCCACTACCAATTTTCCAATAAGTCTCACCTGCCTAAGGACCTTTCTTCTTTCAAATGCTTGAGCTTTACTTTGCAAGAATGTCTTACTCCTAACCTGCGATTTACTATGCTTTTACAACTTGAGTCATAAAGGAGTGGGATTCTGTTAATATTCGGCAAGCAAGCTTAGGCAACAGAGCAAGGTTCATAATTTTCATTTTTCCTAAACCAAGCCCACCCCACCGCCTAAGGTATACATATTATTTTATCCCATTTCCGCAACCGACAAAATCTCGATTCCTACTTGTTTCCCCCACAAAAATTCGCTTGCGCTGCATTAATTTCTGTCAATATCTCATCGAAAGTCTATGGCAATTCATAATGGAATGAGTTATAATATATGAAGCTGCTTTTGTCAAGGTGGTTCTTACACCAAGAGAGACCTGATCACTTTTGTTAACTCCTGGGTAAGGATCTCTTCGAAGTCATAATTGCCTTTAACATTTGGTTTAACTGAAATTTAATTTAGAATTTGTTTCAAAGTCAAATAAAATTAATTTTAAACTGCTTCTACCCGCTTAATTCTTCTTATTCTTCTTAATTCAAAACATGATAATTCATCCCAAAAAACTAATGTAAATATTTATACTAAATTTCTTTAAAATAATCAAGAAAATTAAATTGACAAGAATTTAATGTTTGAAAATAATTGATAAAGAAATACAAAATCTTGTAAAAAAAGATCGATTTTAAAATCATCTTCAAAAACGTAATTAGGCAATAACACTGAGAGTTGGAAAATGCCAGCACCCAACTCTATTTTTATATAAATAAATAAAAGGCCGACCATAAATAAAACCATTTTTTTTATTTCCATAGCATTATAAATCCATATCTTTTTTTGCCCCGCACATTTATGATAGGATTGAGCGCCTAATACATTTTTATTTCTCTGTGTCTATATCCGTTCCTCTTTAATATTATTAATATATTAATATGTTAGCATATGAGATGAGGCAAGCTGCAAGTTGTAGCAGAAAAAAAGATGGCATCTGTCTGAGCTCCGATGCCTGAAAGCTTCTACTGAAAAGTTTTATCTATCTACAGACAGAGAGCTTCAGAAGTCGGTGGCCATGGACGGGTTTAGGGGCTACTGGCGTCGGAAGAAGTACGTCCGTCTCGACGGCTCCGACCGCCGGAGCTGGCGCCGGAGCCGGGTCGAGGTTGCGACCATGGGCAAGACCGCGGCGGCGGCGGTGGCGGTTCTGATCGGAGGAGTGGCGGCCGCAAGAGGTTTTGGAGGATTCGAATCGTGCCCAGGTTGCGGTTTCTTCGATTAAGCACGCCGAAGCGGCTGCTGGTCCGCCTCCGGGACGCGTACGTGAACATGATGCTCCGGCTGGCCAACTCGCCGGCGTTGGCCGGCGCCGGAGGTTACTCGTACGGCGCACCAGCGATGCCGGTGAGGAAGGTGAAGGAGTACGATGAGAAGATGATAGTGGAGATTTACAAGTCGCTGGTAGCGCAAGGGCGGCTCTTGGCCGTCGACCCGGCCAAATCCGGCGAGCAACCTGTCCGGTCTTGATCATAAGTAAGGTGCAGAATTGGTGTAATCAGTTTGTGTTTTAATGAGTTTATCTTTTCGTGTACTCTTGTTTGGAAGAGGATGATTGTAATAAGATCAATGGTAATCACTAATTGGTTAAACAAGCATTTGAAAAAAGCATTTTTAGGATCACTTGCTTTCTAGGTAGGTGTTAAATCCATGATTTAAGCAACATACTACTCGTACAAAATTGATGAACACATTCTTTTACCCTAGAAAAGTGATGTACACATTGATCATGCAAAACCACTTGCTTTCAAGGTGGCTGTTTTCCTTTCAGCTGCCTGTTCGTCCGTGACTCTCAACTGAAACATTTGATGGTTGGTAAAAGGATAAGTCATATTTTTTATTTTTTATTTTGAGGGTCGGTTATAATTTGTTCACACATTCACAGTGTCCATGCTGATCTGTTTTTCTCACTTTGGGAGAGTAGTAAGAGATGCCACGAAGTTATGATGTCTCCTGAAATTCAGAGGGAAGTATTGAATGAGGATTGAAGGGGATGGGAAATTGTCGTTGAATGTGTGGAGTCTCTGGACCGGTTAAATAAATCTCAGTTTCTGGTGGTTGGTGGGCATCATGAACAGCCGTGGAAGGCACTTCATCTTCCTTACTATACGCGTGTTCTCCATTATTTTTGATGTCTTTCCCAGGGATGATAACAAATTTAATTAGACAGGATCATATGATTCTGATCTCCTTTTCTCTGGGTGGGATTGGGAAGACAGTACTGATTCTGAGCAGTGGGATTCGTAGAAATTAGAATATAAACTTCGTATGCTTACACATACTTAAGTGGTCTCTTCATATTAAATCTCTGCTTGATATAAAAAGGCCCCAAACAAGTTAGGAAATTAACATAAAATCCATTATAAGTGTAGAAGTACGACTAATATAATTTGAAGCACCGTTCCTCCAAAAATTTATTTGCGGCGTCTAAATGCCCTTCTAGATTTGAGAGGGACTTGTAGTAGAGATGACAAAAGTTTCAAAGACTATGTCTCGTCAATACTTTGGTCGTACTTTGTGTGGTCATTAATTCTCTCCCACTTACCCTCATCCACTGAATCGAGTACCAATTTCAAAAGTGTCTGGCACGATTTTTTTTTGGTAGTAGATTCTCAATATTGCAGAAACAACCACGAACCTGTTCATATGTACACAATTGCTTAATGGTTTCTCATATAAGCTCTGAATGCCACGTGGAAGACAACAGCTGTCAAACAGAAATGAGAACTATCACGCAATTCATTTTTTGTATGTCTTTTCTGTTGTTGTTTGCCGTTATTGTCACGGAATTGGATGAGATCATCACCCATGGTGTGATCATACCAGAAAGCAATATTAAAATGAAATGAAATCTATTTAAAAAGACTATTTTTTTTAATAAAGCATGCCAAGAGTACTAGTTCCCAATATGATGTCAGGAGCGAGACTCTCATCTCGATTTTTGAGGCAGTCAATTGGTGGTGATCGTCCTTCCAGCCAGATGCCTCTACATTCATGCTGCCTTCCACATGACTCTTGTGATTCGATCATGTATATATTAATACTAATCTACTATTCTCCCATGAAAAATGCCTCGTCTTTGCTTCCCACGATAGGCATGACATCAACTCATTTTCAACTTATTGGACTCAAGGTATTGTATTGACCAAATTAATTTTTTTTAAAGACATGAATTAACCTAAGACTAGATTACCTTGGAAAGAAAGGACACGCCCACAAAATGATATAAACTTTTTTATCTTGTATATAACTTAAAATTTAAGAACAAAGTAGTCATTTGATATTACATCATCAGATCACTAAACCCAGTATTATTTTTGTTCTCCTGTTAGCTAGGCACATCCTCCACTTTTGTTTTTCCAATTACATGCACAACTTCAGACACATCCTCCACTGCAGCCAATTTGACAGACAATAAATAAATAATATGGAAACTGCATGGTCTAACATATATTGCTGATCAACATCTCAATTACTGCACCATAAAAAATAATATTTTTTCATATTATCTGGACCATTAGTCACGGTGAAAACAACTATTGTGTCCACATTTTATCCATTTAATTAAGGTCCTGCATAAATAAATTTTAGTTTTTTATTTATATTTGAGATAAATATGCATTAATTTCTTTATATTTTTTCTCCCATAAAAAAATCATCTTCTATACTTTTCTCCTTTATTTTTCCAAGCTTCTATACTTTTCTCCTTTCCAGTTCCCTCAAAGGTTCTATACTTTTCTCTTAATATTCACATCCTTTGTAGGACTTTTTAAACTTATTCGTGACTAGTGGAGAATTTTATTTTTTAGTAATTCAATAACAATTGCGAAAGCCATTCTCAGTTCTTGAGTAAGCTAGATTCAGAAAGTTTTTTCTCACGTTTGTGCATCAAATTAATCATGGCTTCAACTAGTAGAACTGATCCTGCCATAGCGTAGAGAAGAAGAAAGATGGAGATACCAAACCACCTGAATTAACAAAAAAAATATTCATATTTACGAGATCATTATGTCATCCATATTTATGGATCGAGCTGCCCTAAAATGAATTCTGGGATGTTTCAATTTCAATCTTTACGCTTCCCAAATGAAACATTAATAAGTTCTACCTGAGTCTCTATCGGGCCATTTCTATCCCACGAATGCTAATCAAAATAAGTGGGCCGCATGGAATATTTTCAAGCCCATATTTTTGCCAAGAATGCTTATCTATACCTTGTCTGGAAGATCCTCTCAATAATTTTCTTCTATTGCATTCGAAATTAAGAACTTTCTTCTAATCCAGTCGCAATGTCCATTTACTTTTTAAAGAAAAGCTTATACTCCGATTAGATTAGCAATTACAACATATATACGGTCGCGGGGAATTACCCTTTGATATATACATGATTGTTATGAATAAATCTACGATAGCAAGAAAAGAGCTTACTAGATTAATGAATGAATGACAATTGATAACGAAATAGTTAATTAGGACTTATGACCATCATAAAAGATTCGCATATATATATACCCATCCAAATTGTCGCCTCAAACTCAAAATGTTTTTGAGTTATAAAAGGTTGAAACTTGTGTTTTTCTCTTACTGCCTAAGCTTTTTCTAGGCTCTATATGTACAGATCATGGAATTTATAAAAAGCTAATTAATTAACAAGCACGTTTATGTTTTGGGAAGAACAAGATTAGGCTTCACATATAATGTATCTCGTGTATGCATCCTGTCCCACAAAAAACGTTTCCTAATCCGCGCATCATGCAAAATTGCAGCCAGATATATTGTCTCGATGACTCTGGTTAGAGGGATACGACAGACTCAAATTACCTGTTACCATGTTGTGTGTCCCGTGATCTTTACTCGTCATTTACGTCTGGTCACTTTCTAGTTGTTCTATGTCCAGTCTCAAAGGTTGCTAGCTTGTAGGCATATATATATATATACTCTAAGCAAAGTGATCGTACGAATATATCATTAACAGAAGTGTCTAAAAAAAGTTCGATGCATGTATATACATACATGTATATCATTATTTTGTAAAAAAGTTGCACTCCACGCGACATTATATCTGTTGACTAGCTAGCTGCCCATATATCAATCCCATGTAAGCATGGATAGTTGACACACCAAACAGGGTTAAAGTCCCACGAGAAAACTAATAGTTTTGTTAACCATTTAAAGTAAGAGATCAGGAACGACAGTAACCATGTTGGACAAGTGCGATAACAGGTGACCCTGCATATTACTATATGTTCATTTCCCAAATAAGTAGGCTAACATTCACATGCTAATTAGGCTAAGTTGGCAAGAAGAAATGTTTGGCTAAACGGTGAAGTCCCAACTAGCTAATTTCTTATCGGAGATTGTCAGAATCAGACGAGTAAAATATATCGGCACTGGTAGAAGATGCACTCGATCATGCTAACTCCGAGGAAGACGTACGTAGAGTATTAGTTGTTATGCAGAGTACAATCTTTTTGATGTTATCGATCCAGAACGTGTTGGAAAACAAATCCTAATTATAAATAATCTTAATCGGTGACAATGATTTACTGACCAATTCAAAACTTTGAAATCGCAAAATTAAACATATATTAACCTCGACTTATGTATCCAATGTAAATGTTGACTGGGTGCTAGCACGATCACCTTAGCCAAGGCTATTTACGAGGTTAATTAATTAATTAGTTTGGTTACTGCTGGCTTCCCTTGGTCACAACATGGGAAACCAAGGAGGCGTACTCAACTCAACCAGGCTCATGTAGAGCTTATAAGTACATAAAAAATGAATGTCGGCAGGACAGGTCTCAGAAATCTCAGCTTATGGTTACGGCATTATGGGGAGAGATTGGAATTGTATTGTTTTGGAGGAGGGATCGAGTACTGCTAGTAACACCCTAAATAGAGAGGTAACTGGTAAACGTGTAAAAATGAAAATGTCCGGATCTAATATTGGTGAGTAAGATATGGAGAATCCACGAGCTTAGATTTACGTGTTCTGTCTCTTATTCTTTGTTTTATAAAAAGATGGCGTCGTATCAGAAAATTTAATAGACGAGTTTGGGAGAATCTGCTCACAAGTCTGAAGTGATGGGCGAGGCGGTACGAGTATATGTACGACTCCACACCTTCTCTATAAGGAATTTGTCATTGTCGGACACGGGCAATCATTCTCGGTTGTCTGGTTTGCCGTCCAAACCGATATGTGGGCCATGGTGCGTGCCAACCGACCGATTGATGTCTCTGTGAGCATGGTCTCAGATCGCCGGGATGTGGAGCCCATTTTGTGATTGTAGTGATTCTACAATCGCAGGGATGTGGAGCCAATTGTAAGTCAAAGCATGGTGGAAACTCTGCCCTGTAGTGATTCTAGTTGGCTATGTGTGGGTGCTGCTAGGTTTTGTTATTTGGCCTAATCACACTTTTATTTCATTTATTATTTTTAAAAAAGTACTTACATACTTTGTCTTGAGAGACCCCAAACCGACTAAAGCCTACTTTTACAAAATATTCATAATAAAGTTTAATTTAAATAAATATTAAATATTTTTTTAATAATGATTATATGTCATCGTCTTCTTAGTACATAAAAACTTAATATGTATTTATTCTTGTTAAATTACAAAAATACGTGTTTATTTTTCATCTTAAAACTATATATAGTTAACATGAATTTTTTCTTGCAAATCTATTAGTTGTCATATCGGATTTATAGCTAATATAAATTATATTTGGTTTAACAAAGTCTAATTAAGTTCAATTAAAATTTAAAATTATAAATATTTTTTCCCAAAAAATAATAGTAAAATATAATTTTGTCATTATTATTTAATTAACATCAATTAAAATACTTGTTCGTCCAAACTATGCGATCAAACTAAGTGATTGAACTCATTGGTTGAGCATATGCCTCCACAACTAGCCTAACTGAGAAGCTGTCCATAGTGGTTTCGAAATCAAAGGAAGAAGATAAGAAGAATGAGCGGATAAGAAAGGCTGGTAAAGATTTCAAGTCAAATACGAAGCAAACCAAGGAGGAAGAAGGGCGGCTATGTGACATGCCGATTTCGGTTCACCTAAGAACCAGATCGAAAATGTTATAATCGAGTCGAGTTATGTTTAAAATAGTTAGTCTATAGGACTTGATCAATAATATAGATAGGAATAACCTGCTTAGCATCAAGAAAATAGAAGACATCGCTAAAAATACGTCAAAATATATCAAATATAATTAAAAATATAAAAAAGAAGAAGAAATAACTATGCTAAACTCAAGTATATATGACGTTTATCTGTCCTCCCACTAAAACCGATTCAGAGTCACGAAACCTAGATATATATATAATATAAAAAAGGCAATAACGAGTAATATTAGTCCACAAATAATTAATAGTCAAACTGGCATAGGAAAGTTAACCCTCTTATTAAGTGAAAACATTTATATACTTCTTTAAAAAATCTCTCATAAAGGCGTTAAATAGCCGTCGTTGACCTCGCGCGACAACGTCCCCTTTCCCTCTCATCTTATGCTTCATCAACTTTAAGAACTATCCTTTGCACTGGAACATCACTTTCTTTTCTTTCAGCCCTCTACATCCTCTATATCACTAATAGCCTTGAGTACAGAGGCCAATTATTACACCTTCAGTATCTTTTAAAACCACAAGTCTAGAAATGCACTGCATTGTAGCACCTGTAAACCTTCACACTTTTCTGAGTTTGAGGACCTCAAAGGTTGAGTTCTCAGGATCCATCGCGAATGGAACAAACGCTCACCAAATCCAGAGCCTGCTTTGACAAACACGGGCCCTATCTCAAGACGCAGTTGTCGGTTTTTCCTTATCTCACATCACACAGAAAAACTCGTGAAATTATATATAGGCCTGGGAAGGGGTTAATAGGCCCGAAGGCAACTTACGGTGAATCATATTTTCGAAATCAGACTTGAGGGGTCTCATTCTCGAGGGTTATTAATCACAAAAGTAAAATATATTTAAATGGCTTGTGTTAAGTGAGATCCCATAAAATAGCTACTTTAATACATCTTGCGATCTGAAAATCAAATCAGCAATAGAGTATAGCTAACGGGCCTGTGGTCCAAGCTCCAAGCATGACGTCTCATCTACAGCGAGATCAAACTCCGAAACCTACATCGAAGCCCACTCCCAAGTAAAATACTAACATTTCTATATGATACATATTCGTGGCGTATGCTCACATCAGCAGTACATCCTAATAAAGAAAACCGCTAAATAAACCTAGGGGTGCTAAACGAGCGAGCGAGGAGCTCAACTTGTGTTCGAACTCAGCTCGAATAGTTCGAAACTCGTTCAAACTCGACTCGAGATCGAACGAGTTTTAAATATATATACTCGAGTTCGACTCGAATATCTTTTTATGTGTTCAAGCTCGATTCGAGCTCGAATATACTTAAACTGTTTAATTTTCTCGAGTCTTGAACCCAGCTCGTTTGTGAGCTCAAAACTAGTTCGATTAAAAGTCAAAAGTGTCTCACTTAAAAAAATGCAATCAATGTAGATTGAACCCACAACGTTGAGGTCATCAACTTGAATACTTACCATCTCAACTATCTCACTTCTTTGTTATTATATTGTATATATATAATATATAAATAAATAAGTAAATAAATAAATAAATAAATATAATATAATATAATATAAAGACTATATTATTATATTATTTTATCGAGTTGAGTTCGAGTCGAGCTACGTGTAGAGCTCGAGTTATAACCGAGTCGAGTAGAACACGACCTTGCTCAAGCTCGGCTCATAAGATTCGAGTTCGAGTCGAGTTTGAGCTCGAGCATTTAAATGTCGAGTTTCGAGTCGAGTCGAGCCAAGCCGAGCCGAACACTAAATGTTCACGAGCTGGCTCGCTCAATTAATAACCCTAAATAAACCTACAAGTAAACATACAATACACAAATCGAGACATAATAAAAAAATAACTAATAACAAATAATAAATAAATAAATACATACAGTCATGAATAAATAAATAGATAAATAAATAAATAATACGTGGAAACAATTAATAATCTAATTATAAAATAATAATAATATATACTATATAAATACAAGGCTAAACACGAATAATATCACATATACTTGTGTTAGTAAACATATAAATAATTAAATAAATAAATACATAATCATTCAATAAATAAATAAATAAATAGTTAATTTTAATTAATCATGAATAATAATAATATCATAGTTATCCAATTTAAAATACACAATTAAATACAAATAAATAATAACATACATGTAACAAATAAATAGATATATATATATATATATATATATATATATATACAATTTAGTAAATATAAATAAGACTAATATTAATAAGTAAATATATCATTAATAATAATAAGTAATCATATAAACATGCATTATAATCTATAAATACACGAACAATAAGAAATGAATAATAATAATAAGTAAATAAATAAAATAGTAGATAAAAGAAAATAATTATAACATTCAAACATACTAAATCATGAGAATATGCGTCTAAACTAATATGAGGGTTTTTGAATTATCGGAAACAGCCTGAAAATGACCTAAACTGGACCGAATCGAGCTGAACCAGATCGTGTCAAATGGGTTGAACCAACTTGGTTTAGGTTAAATGGAAAATGGACTGGGTCGGCTGGGCTGGTCTGGATTGATGGACATGGGCACAAGCTCAGACTAGCGGACTCGGGCACTACCAAGCGGACCCGACTGTGGGCAAGCAGACGCGAACATAGGCATAGAGCCCATCATTGGAAAACTTCGATGGCGGCATGGCTGGGGTTGCCGTCGATCAGGATCGATGGCCTTGACGATGAGAAATACAATGGTGGTGACAATTGGTGGAGTTCGGCCGCTAGCTGGCTGGAAAACGGCCGATAAAAGGGACGGGATCTCTACGGGTGCGGCGGTGTCGCCAACAGTGATCGCGGCCACGGCGGTGGTCATGAGTGGTTTCAAAATGGAGCTCTTGACAAAGGTAGTCCATCTAGGTGATCAGAATGGCCGGAGGTGGCTTGTCGGCAGTAGAAAATGGCCCTAAAAGGTGGCAGCGGCGGAAGAAACCGGCTGCAAAACTCCGTCACCAGCGTCGAGCACTGGCGGTGACGGTGGTCGTGAGTGGTACAAATGGAAAGCTGATCGTGAGGCAATCCTGGTGGTCCTTGTCCGATGGCTGGGGGCAAGCTGGAAACCTAGCCGGCGGGGGCCAATGTGGCGGTGGAGCTAGGGGTGTAAAACTCCGAAAATGGTGGGAAATTTCTAGAAAATAATATAGTGAAGCTAGAGCTGACTTGGTCAGCTCAGATCTTACCACGTGGGACGATCAGAAAGTCCAACAACTCGTGACCTAGTGGGACCTACCTATGGGTATATGCAATATACATAGGGACAGAAAGCTCGGATCGAGACCTTCTAAAATCAAAACTGACTCAAGTCCTAAAAGTGA
Organism: Piper betle; assembly: GCA_033002965.1. NCBI lineage: Eukaryota > Viridiplantae > Streptophyta > Magnoliopsida > Piperales > Piperaceae > Piper > Piper betle. The sequence goes on along the minus strand of JAURVB010013363.1, from coordinate 131,862 downwards.
CTCTATAGGCAAGAATCGAGCTAGGCCCACATGGAAAGCCAGCATCAAAGTCTCAAGTCAATCGGGTGAAAACCTACAACTCAATCAAGCTAGGACTATAGTGACACATTCCGATAATTTGAAATCCCTATGATGCATGCAAATGAGATACCCCTGAAAATCCCAAACGAATACTTAATGCTACAACGGCCTAAATTTAGGCCTACAACCTTGACTAACTTATAAAAATTATATGTGTACCTTGTGGATACACTGATACTCATGCTCTGCTATAGCCTATCTCAAGTTATCATTTGCATGTTAGGTATACTTAACCACCATCGCATGCTCATATGGCCATCTGGGCCCTATACTCATGATCTGAAAACTAATATGGCTCGAGCTCGAACCGACTTGAACTGGCATAAGCCAAACAAAACTACACACAGATAAAACCCAAACCCAAAGCCGAGTTTTACAAGCTTGACTCCTATAAATACTTCATGACAAATCTATGAAAGAAAGGGGGAGGGGGAGGGGGTGGAGGTGCTCATTCCTTTGAAGAAAATTGATGAAGAAAAAAGCAGTTGGAGAAGAATGAAGCAGAAAAAGGAAGAAGGAATGGGAGGTGCCCATCTCCAGACATCTATCTCCGATGACCCCCAAGCCCAACAAATTAGAGTTTCGAGTGCCCTCAACACAAACCATCCGAGAACCACCGCTGTCGAGAACCACCCTCGCTGGAAAAAGCCTAGAAAAGCCCCCTACCGGATCGAGAAATAACATCAAGCAGACACCTTGTCGGTGTGCATACGGCCAGCCCAGGCAGCCTCTAGCCAGACCAACAACTTCCACTGAGTTCCCCTCACAACCGAGAGCAAAACCCATCCTAGAGTCACCATTGGAGAAGACTTCCATTACCGGAAAAGCTTCGAAAAGCAGCACGCCAGAGCAGCATAGCAATAGAAAACAACATCAAGCAGCCACCTTGTCAACGTGCGTATGGCCAGCCCAGGCCGCAGCTTGGTAGGCCGACACTCCCACCAGACTCCCCTCAATAACGAGAACAAATACAAATCGAAGTCTGCCGACGGAAGAGCAACTAGTCGCCGGAAAACTGCCCAAAAGAGGCCCACTTAAAAAGTGAAGCAATAGAAAACCGCCAACTTTATGACCTTCGTCCGGTCGATTCAGGCCACTGCCGACCATGAAACTGCCACCAATCAATTGTACTCACCACCGTCTACAAAACCAAGTCCAGTCCCACTGGAGCAGTCTAATTTTGTCACCGAAAAATAGCGATAAATCCCAATTGACAATCATCGTCGTCATAACTTTCCACTGTCACCCCCACTCCCCAGTGCCACCACAAGCCATCAGACCACCTCAAAGAGTATCTGAGTGATTGTCGCCACCTTCAGCCACTGGAAATGCTATCGCCAAAGCCACCAAAGTCTCTGCTACACCACCTGTTTAAGCGGGTTTGTCGGGCTCATTTATGCCTGTTCGTGCCCGCAACCACATCTTGTTGCCTCAAGATTTGATCGAATCCAAATTGACCTAGACCGCGACCGAAAATCGGCATACATAGAGAGAAAAGCAAGGCTGCATATGCCACCGGGTCCAGTCCAACATTTATTTGTCCTAAACCAACCCGAAGTAATATGTTTCAGTCCATTATCAATCGAGAAAATAATTTGAAGGTCTTCTAGACCTCATATCGAAGTTATTTTGAAGATTTGATGATAAGAAAGGAACAAATTAAGGCATTGGAGTTAAAACTATAAAAACGGATCAAATAAAAAGTGACAGAATTTATTATTTTGTATAAGTATAAAATTAAAGAAAAAATAATGAATTGTGAATACAAATCTCAGTGTAGACCGATTTAAGGATTTAAGTTAAACTCTAAAAAATTACGTAAAAATTTTAGATGTTTATTTATCGCTAGCAATATTATTTTTATTTAACTCGGATGGTTTATTTGCACGACAAAGTTGTTTTGGTCTTATCGAACTCACTCGTCTGACCCGAGTTAATGACTAATCAGGTGCAGAAATCTAGAACCGGAACAATATTATAATTTTTTTCTAAAAAATAATTTTTTTGAAAAAATTCGAATTTAAAAAGCTAGGTACAGATAAGATTTGAGTAATGTGATATAATATTTAAAATTATATTAACATACCTTCATAGACCACATAGGATTGATATATAATCGTGCCCGATTGGTGCTCACAAAGTCTTAATGGTAGACGCAACTGCAGCGGATCCAGAGATTCCCAGACAGACTCGCTCAGATTCTGAGCTGTAGAAGCCCCAGAAGCCTCTTACCACGTTGCGGCCTCCAACCCACCCAGATCGGCCCCACCTCAATCATCATAAATGATAAACACACTCACTATGTAACAATAATAAATATAATCCCTAATTAATTAATTAATCCTAATATAATCGCCCTTCATTTCCTTCGTAACAAACAAAATTAAAACAAAAAATCACATAAACTCCTCTCTCCCACTCAATTGAGCTTAGTTAATCCCAATTAGCTGATTAAATTAACCCAACCACTAATGACATAATAACGCAACACTGTTTGATGATAATTTTCCTTCTGCCCTTTAAAATGCCAGTAACAATAATGCCCGCGCCCCATCTCTCTCCCTCTCCGATTAAACCCGCCCCGCCGCCGACGGGGTTGAGTGACCGGGAAAGCCTCTCGGCCGGCGGTCGTCTCCCGCTCGACTTTGAATTGCGCATCTCGGTTTTGAGTTTCTGCATTTTTTGAGTTTAAATTTGAAGCGCTATAAGGAGAAGAGGGACTCGTCGTCGACGTCGGCGGCGACCATGCTTTGGATTGTAAGGGTATCGGGGGTCCTGTCGGCCGCATTGGCCATGGTGGTATTGTCCCCTACCCAGCAATCATTCCCACCCGCCGAAGCCATCCGCCCCTTCTCCTTCCGGAAAGCCCCCGACTTTCCCAATGCGGCGAAATGTGTCGCCGGCGGCGGAGTGTGCGACCCGTCGCTCGTGCACATCGCTATAACGCTGGATGTGGAGTACCTGCGGGGGTCGATAGCGGCGGTGCACTCGGTGCTCCAAAACGCGCGGTGCCCGGGCAACATCTTCTTCCACTTCCACGTCTCCGACGCCGGCATGGCGTCGGTGGTGCGGTCCACCTTCCCCGACCTCAAGTTCAAGGCCTACTTCTTCGATCCCGGTCGCGTCCGTCCTCTCATATCGTCGTCGGTCCGGCAGGCCCTGGAGCAGCCCCTCAACTACGCCCGAAACTACCTCGCCCACACCCTGGAGCCCTGCGTCCGCCGCGTCGTCTACCTCGACTCCGACCTCGTCGTCGTCGACGACGTCGCCAAGCTCTGGGCGACGGACCTCGCCGGGAGGATCATCGGCGCGCCCGAGTACTGCCACGCCAACTTCACCAAGTACTTCACGGCCAGGTTCTGGTCGGAGGAGCGGCTCCGTCGGACGTTCGAGGGGCGGCAGCCCTGCTACTTCAATACCGGGGTGATGGTGATGGACCTAGAGAGGTGGAGGAGGGGCGGGTACACGAAGCGGATTGAGAGGTGGATGGAGGTGCAGAAGACGGGGAGGATCTATGAGCTCGGGTCGTTGCCGCCATTCTTGTTGGTGTTCGCCGGCGAGGTGGCGCCGATCGCTCACCGGTGGAACCAGCACGGCCTCGGCGGCGACAATGTGAAAGGGAGCTGCCGGGACCTCCACCCCGGCCCCGTCAGTCTGCTCCATTGGAGCGGCAGCGGCAAGCCATGGTCGCGCCTCGACGCCGGCCACCCGTGCCCGCTCGACGGCCTTTGGGCTCCCTACGATTTGTACTTCGGCGCCTCGCCTTAAGCCTTCCCGACCTCTTCCTCTTCCTCGCCGGTATATTTCCTCCTGTTTTCGGATTTCAGATTTACATTTTATGTTGTTTTGATTAGCTTAGTTTTCTTCTTCTTCTATTTTGGTTAAAATTCTTGCCCAGTTCTTGGTTGATTTGTATTACATTGGTATTCTATTTTTCTCAGACTTGGAAATAATACACGGGTACACATTTTTGATTGCTTGGTGCTGGAAGCAGATAGATTTTGCCAGCTAGGGTGGAACTGGTTGTTTTGGGTTCTCTGTTTTCACGTAGCATAATTCTTAGCTTATCATCTATTCATGTTTTCTTTAAATTGTTGCAACTGAAATGTCTCTTCTAAAGCTAGAGGAAGAAGCTGATTCCACTAGTAAGCGAAATCACTGCTACAATCTGTTGCCTTTGCCTATCCATGAACTAGGGTGATGAACTAGTGTTTAAGGTTTAGATTGTAGAATTTCAATTGGATGATAAAATTTCAACCGAATCCGAGTAGAGGGATCCATTCCTCCCTCCTGTAAGGGGACGGCTGCACTATCAACAATTAGGAAACTCTGTGTAATGAGGGCGTTTGAATGATTGTCAATAAAGGTTGCGAGCGATTTTACGTGGTCCTTTTTTTCTTTGGATGAAAAAGGAACGTATTGTTGATGATTCTGAAGGGTATATATAAAATCTTATCACTATGAATTCAGTTGTCTTTCTAGGACTCAGTTTGACGGCCGAGTAGGTAAAAACTTGAGCCTTATGACGAATGCTTGATCTTGGTTTTCATTTCTCCGTAGTCATATGGGACTTTATTTTTTCGTAAATCTGATAACAATAATTGGGGGCCTTGTTGGCGATACCAGACGTGTGAAGTACCACCTATTCTGTCATTTTGCGGGTGTTATATTAAACACAGCTTGTTACCAAGTTATGTATTATTCTGTTGCATTGTTTAGTCCTCTCAAATGAACAGCCAACAACTCTAGCCTTAGCTGTGTTGAGAAGAATATGGGAGAAGGGACAGTTGGGTCTTGCAAGTTGCATTCGCTGCTTCTAGCGCTTCTGCTGGCCCCCTCCACTTGCTCTAGCCCCCTTCTGAATTGCCCCCACAAGAGCACGTAGTAGCAGAAAAACTCTCGTGGGCCTATCGTCTGTTGTCCATATGACAAATTTGAGGCCCCATCGCATTGTCGGTCCATTAATATTTTCTTTTGCTCGAAGCTGATTTTCATGCCTCTTTCTTCATCATTTTAACTTCTAGTCGAACTTGTATCAGATGTTTTCTCGATTATGACGGCTCATCTTCAATGGATTTTTTTCTTAATTGTGATTTTCATCCAACTCATCCCTACCTTCTTAGTCTTGGTGTGCTGGTTGTTGGCTGGGTTTGACGAGTGAATGTCGGGTTCCACTTAGGTTTATCATCGACCTCTTCTTGCTTTAGTTGAATAACTTGTACTGCGCATGAGCTTACCAAGTGGTATATACTATGTGCTATGGGAGCAAAAGTTAAAAGACAGAGAAAAACATATCTTTGGTCACCGTTGCTATTAGTTTACGATGTAAACGTAAATGCCTACCGTTGCATGCATTTTGAACTGGTAAATTAAGCGCTTTTTTTAATGTTCTGTCTAAGCTTCTACGTTATGTTCTTGTGACGAATTAATTAGTAGCCCAGGAGGAGGCTTTGCTTCTTTAGAAGTCAAAGCTTAGTGGGCGAGGGGGTGCCATCATAGAGCCTGGCCAAAGCAACGTTTGCTTCTACTAGCCGATAAGATTTCATTGTCTGGGTGTATTTGATTGAAACGTCATCCATATCTTCTTCAGTCCTCGTTTGGGCAAAGCATACAATTATGATAATTGTTGAAAATGAAAGATCAAATTATTCATTCTGGTTATTACAAGAAACATGTGGGTTCCGTTATAGAGGAAGTAATTGGTCATGGCTCAACTGTAAGATTAATTTGAAGAAAATAAGCAGCATATTGATGAGATCATTCTGTTGCCCATTTGTTTAAATCTCAGTAGCAGCATTTAGAGCAAGATTTGATGATTAATCAATTTTCACGTGTTAGCTATTTCTCTCCATTACGCAACGGTCTGCCCATCCACCCATTATGAAAAGAATAAACGATGGTGCTGCTCCTGTCGTTACGATTGCAGTTTAGCATTGATTCCTTTTTGTGAAGTCTTTTCACTGGTTGCCTGAGTCCTATTGTTTCGTGACTCACACAAGTTCCAACACGTAGCTTCGTCTTCATTGGGTTAACTAAAGACAAAGATTAATCAGAAGCTTCACTTTTCAATTTCTTAAATCCTATAAAATGATAAAAAAGAAAGAAAGATTTGAGCTTGTACGTGTACTAAACCATGGTTAACACGTATGGATCAGTATTAATCTCTTTAGTCTTTAAAATAGATAGTATCAGTTTCTAGCTTGACTTGGAAGAATTTTGTTGATTGTTCTATGGAAGGGGATAAGCTACAAGTGTGTGTAGCCTACAACAGCGCAAACATTAAATGTCTCTTTACGATGCATTTGAGAGCCCGATCAACTTCCAACAATGGCTTCACAGAGAGTTTTATTTCTCACAGGGAATGTTGAGTTGCCGACATCTTCACATACTATATGAACAGATAAATTGACTGCCCGACATCTCACAGCTACCACCTTAAGCTAATTGCCAACCCATTCGTTCGAGAACATAAGTGCAATCCTTGTGCAAATCAAGATGCATCTAACAAATCGGAGAGCAATAATCCGCCGCATCATAGAAACAATAATACCGAAAGCAAAATCGATGGCATTTTCGTCCTTTTTGTTTACTTTTTAATTTATAACTACGGCAGTTTGATGTTTGAGAAATCTGACTAAAAGTTCATCTGATTTAAAGATTCCTTTATCAGCAAATTGACCAAAGAAAGGATGATATTAAAAAGACCCCATAATAAGGAATGTGAGATTTCTTCCACTAAGTTCGAATAGTCTCAACTTAATTATATGGTCTAAATGTATGAGTTCATAGAGACGATCGATCCCAAAAGTTAAACATATCCCATTCATGTCCGTTGTCGAGTCTCCTACCAAAAAAAGTCAAATGGAATATTTTAAAAAATATATAATGCTTTCGTTGAGAGTTGAACTCAAGACCTCCCGCTTACTAAACGGGTGCTCTAACCAACTGAGCTACGAAAGCGGCTCGTAGATTGGATCTATATATTGTTTAATTATTAATAACCAATGCCACCAAAAGCTAAGATCCTGCTGCCGACGGCGGGCAACGATAGGTAGCATAAACAGAACGTGTAAAACGCAGAACAAGTGGTTGTTGAGAATCGCTTCTTGCCGACAACCTTCAAAACACTAAATCGTCATCCACAAACGGAGAAGTTAGCTTTCGGCTTCCATTGCATAATAACGCTCGTCTGTTTCTACAATATTACTTTGTGGATAAACATTTTAAGAGAGAGTACGAAGCTTACATCTCACTACATCTCACTCAACTTATTTTGACCAAACGAAGACTTCACTCATTTGCAATCGAGGAGCTTCGAGCCCGATATAGACAACTACTAGGCCAGATTTTTTAAAAGGAAAAAATGCATATGACAATTCCAAAGAGCTGGGTAGTGGCAGCTCTCCTGGCCATCACAAAACTGGGATTGCAATTTCAATTTGCACTACCGTAAAATAATAAACAACTTTTCTTCGTGCACAGGTTACTAACACGTATATTAGTTTCTCCGCCGTTCAACTTTAAATCATCATCAAAAAATTTTTAGACACCATCATCATCTACAATAATAAGATTACAATATAATGCTGGCATCCGCATAGTCACAACTCCCCGCAGCAAGTGCCAAACGTCATAAAGAGTTCAATCGAACAGCGGCCAGTCCTCTTGGCCTCAAATCAGTTCAAATTTCATCACGCACAACTCCTGTTGCTTGCAACCGATCCTCAGCATTTAAACCATATATGCTAATGTTCAGAAACAAAAAACTTCATTGCATACTGGACAGAAGAGGATTCTGAAACCAGCCAAGGCCTAACATCTCCATTATAAATATGAAGACATTATCGTGAAGGGTCATCAGGTACTCAATTAGTAGGCCACAAGGTACGCAGCTGCGCCCATTATCTCATGGAATCTGCTTTGACTTGTTGGTTTTTTTCCTGGTGTAACCGTTGATATGTATCGTGGGAAGCAAAAAACATAAAATCCGGGTGATTAACATGTAAGTTTTGAAGCCAGTTATTGGCAGCTTGCATCAGTGTTGTAGCCTGCTCCCGCTCATTAAGCCAATTAGATGTCCAAACGGAAGCCTTAAACTTATACGAGGCAAGCCCAAATACAGGAAGTGATAACTTTGGTGACATGTCAGCAGAATTGACAATCTTCTTTACGGTAGGAAAGCTTCCTCGACTGTTGCTCACACCTGGCCAGAGTGGCATCATTAAAGACAACAGACTATGGTGTTGATAATATATTGCTGATGTTACTTCTAAAGATACAAGTCCATTATCCATTACTTGTAGGATTAAAAATTCAATTCATCATGCAATCAGTAATATTGCTTGAGCTACTTCTAAAGAGAGCTGTTTGTGCACCAGAAAATTATCCAAAAGCATTTTTCTTCATTTCTGTTTACACTCTACACAAACCAACTTGTGAGTTAAAAGCTTACCAATAATTGGGGTCGAAAGTTTGTGGTACGTCAAAAAACAAGCGTCCAGATCCTGTAAGGTTGGGCCAGTAGGTATTCTGTATATTGGATACCTACAGCGCAGTCAAGTACAAACTTAATAGTAGTCATTAAGGTGAAAGTTGAAAGAGACACTTAAATAACAAGTTGATCTCTTCAAATAAAAAATTAAAAAACATACCAAGCCACTGAAATCCAACTGCCTGGAGAAAGATCGCAGCTCGTGTAAGTTCTAAGTTCTGGGAACCGAGATGCCAGAGAGGAAATCTGAAAAAGTGCAATAGCAATGTGAAAGTTACCTTGTCATTATTTCTTTGTCTGAAAATGAAAACCTCATTAAAAAAAATGTAATTTGCCTTTTCTGCCAAAGGTTCACGGGTATAAGGGGGATCCCTTTCCATATATTCAAATGCCAAAGTTGCACTCTCACCATCGTCATTGGAAAACCTCTCCTGAATATGAAGTGGTTTTTCACTTAAAGATAATCTATCCATTTTAACCAAGCTGGACTCAGCCAGGCTCTTCTGACCTTGTAATTCAAGTTTAATACACCTCTCAATATTCTCAGAATCGCTAACATCGGTGCTCATCTCCTGAGAGGGATCTAAATCAGTCTCTTCACCAAGATGCCTGCATTAACGGATTCATATATTATATCATATTCATATATCAAATGACATGAGGAAACCGAAAGCTGATTGCAAACAATAATGATAAAAGTTATAGTGTCTCAATTGAGATCATTGTTTCAACTTGTTTAGTAGCGGACATCATGCAGTCTTCTAAAACTAAACACAAATAAAAAAACAGCCAATGATAACAAACCTTTCAAAGAACATTAAAAAACTAAAACAAAAATAGCAAACATAATAAACCCTTTGGCATTTCCAAATTTCAGAAAGCTCTTATGGCCATACGATTTCTTATCACCAAATTTCCTTCTTATGAATCATCAGCCCAAGCCCAGATCGAAAGGGTGAATTGATGCCATGTCACTTCAACAACATAAGTTATCATTCATCAAGTTATCAGTCAACGATGAAAGAAACAGAAGCAATTAACAAGCTCGAATGAGGAGTAAAGCAACCGTAGACAGCGGTTCCTCAAAAAAACACAAATGAGAACTTTATATAATGTCATAATTGTAGATGCCGGAAATGATTTGTTAAAAGGTTCTCTGCACTAAAACATGAACTCTTCACCTAACACATAAAGACTGCAAACATCATGACTTCCTTCTAGGAATGAGAGGTTGAATAATCAACCTCTTAAACAAAGAAAACCATACTTCAAGGAACTAAATAACCAGAGAAATGAAAGGGAAAAAGAAAACTGCAAGGGCAACTTGAAAGATCACCTTGTTTTGAAAGGAGGCTTGGAGCAGTCAACGTACAATTGAATGCCAGACAAGTAAGGTACGTAGTATTGAACCACAGAGTCGCTCGCATTCATGACCAAAGGCACTCCTGCTCCATAAGCGCTCCATTCCTTGAAAGCTTCCCACAAATCACCCAAACAAAAATACGGATGCGATTGGTTGTTCCTCCATCCTCTACCACCCGTCTACAATTCAACACAAAAGAACCTAAAATGAACAATTATTACATTGTAGTGAAGATAATAAAAATGAAACCTTCCTTTTCACATAGAAACTGTTCGCAACATAAAAATAAAACCTGTCCTCCGACCCAAAAAAAAATGGAAACCTTTTTGCCGACCAACCTGGGGGAGAACAAAGCAGGGACAACCGGAGTCGTGGACTCAAGAAACCTATCCAAATTACTATTTGGCAGCCGGGGTGACGGCGTTCCAACCGCCAACGACCCCTCCGCCGCCGGCGAACCATCCAACCCAGACGAGTCGGCCTCTCCTCTCCCCAACTGCCGGCGCTCCTCCTCCCCCGCCGGCGCCGCTCCAGCTCCTCCTCGAGTAGCCTCTGCTGCCGCAGCTTCTTGAGCTGCCGGATCGCCGGAGGGTTGTAGAATCGGTCGCCGGAATGATTCGGCGAAAATCCAATCATGATCGGATCACCGAAAAATCGCCCAGACAAACAGAAAACTGATCAAAAATAAAACACCGCAAAAATCAATCAAGCGAACGATCTTTGCAAGATTATGGTGAGGAATTGATCGGAAATGGGAGAATAAATTGAGATACAAAGGGGGGTTGAAGACGACGACTCATAAACTATTTTATTATAGGTAGCATTTCTATCCTGCGTGGAATATCGCGGCCTTTTTTGAAAACAAAGTTACAACTTTAGGTCTATTTTTAGTATTATTTACGGTTGGGTTGTATTATTGTTGGAAAAATTAAGGGGTATTTTAGTAATGTCCATGCATGACATATTCTCGGGGAATTATAAAAAAAGATGCGGCTCATATGCAGGCCAAGAAGATCGTGCTCATATTCGACGCACCTATTTCGTACCTTCAAACAATGATCAGATTTATTTAATCCAAACTTAATTTATCTATTTTGTGTTTTAATTGCCCCATTCATCCTTCGTCATAAGTAGTAGTAATTTTTTTCATAAATTACCCATTATTTGATAAAAATATGTTCTTATATTATAAATATGGCCACACCGATCACAAATTTATAAATTAAATTATATAGTAAAAAATGGTAAAATATTTATTTATTGTATAAAAAAATGGTAAACTTGATTAATTTAAACAAACTGACCTTAAACATAAAAGACTCGATCGTGATTATTTTATTGATTTAGCCAAAGGCTATTTAGTTATTTTATACGGAACTAGAAAATTCACTTCCACCTCAACCCCAATTTTAAAAATTTTAATTAAAGATTTTGCTGGGATGAATTTATTAATTTATACTATTTATTTTCGTGCTTTCGAATTTATAACACTAATTTATCGTAGTTTAAATGGATAGAACATTATATTTTGTGAGTGACAAATTATTTTAAATAATTAATATTTTAACTTTGTTTAATATTGTTAATTTTATGATATATAAAGCAGTAAAATTAAATCATATATATTAAACAGTGAAAATTTTATTATGGTACAATATATTAAACTCGTTATGTAGCTTTATTATGATAAAAATATCAATCAAACCATAATTGAATCGTTTATAACTCTAATTACATAATATCAAGCAAGTTTAATTAATAAATATTTAATCACGATTATTCAAAGCGATCTAAACCGAATAAATCATCAAGCCAAATAGAGGTTCGTCTGAAGGCAGGAAATATTGCATTCATAAAATTGTGCTTTTGCACCTGCATGGATCTGTTTCTATTTTTTAAGTGACTGTTGATAGTAGCTGTACTAACCTTGTAACAAATATTTACATGTAGTTTTTGTAGTTTTGTAAAAAAAATATCATGTGGGCCCTAAAAAATAAAAATTAATATAATGTGGGGGCAAAAAATTTGTAAAAAATAGCTATCTAGCTAATCGAGGTTGATTTATAGTATTAACTATAACTGCGGTTTAACTTTTGGATTAGTATGTTGATTATATTTTCTAATTAATGGCTTAAAGTAATAAAGTAATGATTCGATACTATGTAAATACTCACGAGAAAAAATATATAAATTGTTGGGTTTCTACTACGGGCAATGAAGTGCGAGGGCTTAGTACATTATGGTAATTAACTCTAGGTGCACCTGAGGCATGTTTTTCATCCTCACAATATGGATAGTTTTATGATCTCAAATGTTTAGTGTGGTCTCACGTTACTTTATAAATGTTTAATTTCTAATTATTTGTCATAAAAAAACCGATTTGTAAGTGTCTAAAACGTTCATTATTATGTATAGCTATTTACTACCAATATTAATTAGGCATTCTTGAATTAAGTGTTTAATTTAGAAGCACGTAAAAACTTATCCCATTATTATAAGTATTTAATTTGAAAAGTATGCATGGTTATTTTCTATCATACTAGCCCTATTTAACGTGGAAGCCTGATGTAAATAATAATTATTTTCTACCAATAATTAGAAGTGTATTATCCACAGTTTCTTAGTTTGAAGATAATATCGATTGTTATTGCAAATGAATGTTTTATTGTTTTAGCCTACGATTGACGTCGTAGAAAGAGACATAAGGAGTTAACAATATAGAAACTCAAGTAAGATATAATTAAATGCGATCTTATTATATGCAGCAAAAGATGAAAGTGATATTACAACGCAAAATCGTGTCATGCTCGATCTTGTGGCGTCCATTTGACATCACCTTGCGTGGAAGTCCTATCCACAAGTGCGGGCATGAAATGGACTTAATGCCATATTACTTTGAAAAACAAAAACGAGTGTCATGTGCGATGTGCACCAATTTGGGAAGAAGGATATTTGAGGTGGATCGTTGGCGATAGAAAGAGACAGATTAATATTAGTAAACATGGCCCAGACTCCTTTGCCGATTGGGCTGGGGATGTGCCAGGATCAGAAACCGATGCGGGTATCCTAGCCTTCACATATATGCCAAATTTTAGCAGGATAAGATGGGGGAGGCCTTACTTTCCGATCATGGCCTGCTTTTTTTGCCCAACGAAACCGATCGTAGCCTTCTTCGTAGTAACCACGTCTGGTTTTTTACCCCCAAATGTGGCTGTGGCACACGTTCCAAAGTGTCAACAAGAATAAAAGTTTGTCCCGCATATCATCATATGCATTAATAAACCAGAATGACCACAACGTACGATCCATGGTATATCACATCATAAAAGGCGTCGAGAGATGGGAGCTTGCTGTAAGTGACTGTAACAAACAAAGTGAATCCTCTACAGCCAAGGGCCAAGGCATCTCTAATTAGTGTTTTGACAAAGTTTATCTGGTGGATTCATCATCGTTAGGGGCGAGCTTACAGAAACATTAACAAACAAGAAAAAATTTGCAAAGCGAAACAGGTCATCGAGTTAATATCAACTAGTTAAGTCTCATTCCTGTCTTTCTGCAAGATATTTGGGCTTTTCAGTGTATCGAGTTGTCCCAACTCAGTACTTACAAACAGTGGACTGGCACATGCATGCCCTGTATCTATCTGTAAGTTTCAATTGCTGCAGGTTTGCATAATGCGTACGCCTCCTTCCAATTTTATGTAAAGAATAGATATTGGCAGGGCTCTCTTTGTATTGAGCCATCAGAAAGGATGGCCGTAACAGTTTGTATATAGCTTTGTCGTCTTTGAACTACATGAATGCTCTTTTCTTATAGTTGGATTCAATATTGAACAAATATTGAACAATTTACAGCATTGGCCGCCTAGCGGGAGTCAATTATATATAAGCATGAATCTCTTTCTTCGAGAAGGAAAGATGGTTCTTCTTTCTTCAACACAATGTTCAGATTTTTTAATTAAGCAGGCAAAGCATTTAACTGGTGATGATAGGAAATGAGGACACCATTATATACACAGGGTCCCTTTGGGTGGTCTAAATTCTAACAACCAGGAAATGAGGACACCATTATATATATAGGGTCCCTTTCGGTGATCTAAATTCTAATAACAATTGTGAGCAGTGAGCACAGATACAATATTGGAAGCTAATCTGTCTAAGATTGATTAAAATTTCTTTACATATGGATGGAACCTTTTCTATAATAACGTCATATATATCCGCCCAAGGGTAATCTGCTGGGCATGAAATATGGTTCATCGCTAGCCGATGTTTCAAATGACCACCCTGCTCGCTCAAAGTGCTAGTTGGTGTTGAATGAGAGATATTCTTACTTCGAGTGTACAACAGAAATGTTATTTCCTGGTTGCATAGATGGGCACGGTGAGGTGCAAAAAGTTTCAATTGAGAGTGAGTTATGGTGACTGATTGAAGAAGATAAAGAAGCAATTACACGGTGAATTTAACTTGAATGAGGCCACTTGCAGCTAGCTACATATAAATTTCTTGCTTCTCATGATCAATACACAAAGTACTTTACTCATCTGTTCATTCTAACCGTTTAATACGATATTTACAGTTATATATTGACGTGAAAGGAAATGAACAAATGACAATAAGCTAGGTAGCATAAATCATTTAAACCATATTGTTGGCATGGTGGATAAAACTATAAGATGTTCATCCTAAAAGATCATGTCCCAATTAAACTATGAAATGAACCATGGTGATTGTGAATTGTGATGACTGAATTGCATACTGACCATATCAGGCATTGGATTTGTAAATAGTATCTCTTTTCATTAACAAAATGTAAGAAGGGTTGTCAATATTGGCTAGTGAATTGAGTTATTCAAGCTGAAATTTATCAACAATCAAGATTAATAAGTTGGAAGACAACAACTCACTTCTTTTCTTAACCTTTATCTGGCTTAAAAAATCTCAGTTAATAAGTTGAAAAATCGACCAAGGGTATAGTGCATAAATTTTATTGGGCTTGCTCCTTGCTAGTTTTTTTGTTTGTTTTTGTTTTGGCTTTTTTTAATGAGTTCAAGTCAAGCCTAGTAAAATTTCATTAAAACATCAAATATTAATTACAAATTTTATTATAAATCGTATTTCGTTGAAGAGAGAAGTAAAAATGTCTAAGATATTATTTATGTAAAAAATGTTTGAGTTGCGTTGAGGTGGCACAAATTATGAACAACCGTTGAATATTAAGTTTGAGCAGAATCCGAATTGGGCTTTTATCTTAAATTATGTAATTTTCATCAATAAACTAAGCAGGCTATGAACAAATAGTAAAGTTTAAATGTGAAATTATACAATTTATATCATTTTTAAGAAAAAAGGAAGGGAAAATGAATAATTATATTATTTTTGTATGATTTATGATATTTACACGCAGTCAAGGATGTGGGATAAATCACTAGAGGGCGGCAGTGGGTCCGGCGAAGACACCCCTCAGTACATTAAGGGGTTGCTAGAGGCTTTGTTCACAAGGAAATAATACGGATAATTTTAGTGAATATAATAATTAAATTAGCTGTTACTCTTTATCAATTAAAGGGAAGTAAGTTTTGATTTTGGCATGTTTGACACACATTAGGCTAGCTTACTTAGTCAAAACATACAGTGGGCAATTAACACCAAAGGTATTTTTTGGTTATCCGGTCTGAAGAATTTGTATAGCCCAATATATATTTGTAGACCGGAGTTTGAGTGAAGATATAAGTTTGTTGTAGGGCAGTGTTCGTGATCATGATATTTTGCATGATAATGGAACACTAATTCATATTATGGGATAACCTAAGTACCATGGTATTTGCACTTTTATTTTGTTGTGTTACACTCTAGTACAACTTATCTAATGTACATTTCGTTGATTATATTATTAATATATCTATTTGAGGACATTGAATTGATTTATTATTGTAATATATGACTAGGGTCAAGTAAACTAATGAGCTTGGTAATTTCTTCAATACAATTAACTAAACTGAAGATTATAAACATTATTTTCATTAATATAATACATTTAAAATCTTACCCCACTAATTATTAGTGTAAGACTAATTAAAAATCTTACAATCCAATCCACTTTAGTAAATTTTATATGCGAGATTCCTGTACTCGCCGGTTAACATTCTAACCCGCGACTAATTAATCTATCATTTAATATAGTCCTCTGTCGATCGGCGTTGATAACTATTTTAATTCCTTTTTAAGGACCTACCCCGTCACTGCAGTGCCGCCGTCCGCCGCTAGGAATGCCACTGCCACTTTGGGGAGCCGTGGAGAGCTTGAGTTGCACTACCGCCGCTGAGGACGTGAAGCCCGGCCGCTTGTTCAAAGGAGCACTTTGCCAAACCCATGCCTCCTGCGTCGTCGAAGCAGACACTTGACTAAGAGTTCGGTCGCCGTGAAGGGGAAGATCAGCATAGGAATGGAGCCAACATCCCGCCTAAGCTGTGTCATCTTCCCGCTGACGCTTGCCGCCTTGCAGATCGCAGTAAAGACTCTTCACTGAAGAGAGAATTGCTTTCACCACGTTCAAGAGCGCCCTAAGCCTCGTCGTGGAGATTGTGGCCGGCAGACTGTCGCTGCCCGCCTGCCGTTCACTTGCCGTTGCCGCACACACCAAAGGAAGAAGTTCACTGCTAAGGAGAGAAGGTTTTGTTTCTGATCTATCCATCTTGTCCCCTGTTGGCGCCCGAAGCTGACGGTCGTCGGAGGTTGTGGTCGCTGCCGGAAAGGAGAGCTACATGGTGGTACACCTCAGAAGGAAGGCGAGGAGCCACTGAATTCTTTGCACTGGAGCACACCACAGTCGTCAAGAAGGGAGCCAAATGCCAAAGCTGGATTACACCTTGCTGTTCCACCAAGGAGAGGAGTCGAAGTGCTGCTGGTGGAACAGAGTTTGATCGGAAAGCTTGAAAGGAAGATCCTTGCTGTTCACTTTCCCAAGTCGTTGTTGTTGCTTGGAGTTGCAAAGCCGGGGCAGATCCGTGTCGAGAGCACCAACGCCGCCGTGAGCCGCTACTATTGGAGTTGGGATGAAGAGGAGCCAAGGAGAGAAACGGGTATTCAACCGGTTTAGAATTTGGTTAAGTCCACTTTGTCCCATCTGCATTAACCGCGACCAATCATTCCTAGAAGTCCATCTTCCGTAGTACCCAGATACCTGCTTAGTCCAGATTTGTTGACCACCTCTTGCAATTCAAGGCCGTGATAGACCCGATTAATCTTGGCGCACCAAATGCGGCGCAGCTTCTGGCGTATTCAACATTGGACAACTGTCTGTGTACACCACTGAGTTGGTCCAGCACTATTTTCAATCCGAACTGGAATGGTTCGGATCAACTCGGACCTCTTAATTATAATCCAAAATTTATTTCCTTGTCTTCCTGCGTTTCATTTTGGGCGAAACTCCGTACCCTGTAATTTTTTCACGTTCAGAACGCAATGGAGAGGTCTGTTCCATCATTTGAAGATCAAAGCCGGTAAGCTTGGAGTTTCAAACTCGGGCATATACTTCAAGGCATGTTTCAAAGTGGCCAAAATTTCCTAAATCTTTTGTGTTTGGTTAAAGATGATTGTGTTTGGTTTGATCTTAATTTAGGACCCCTCGCATTTTTTACCAGTTAATTGAATTTTTTTAGTGATATACAACGCTCTTTGCTATAGGCTGGAGGATTGGATGGGCAATTGCTCCAGCCATTTTTGTGGCTTCGATAAAGGGCATCCAGGTGAAGATCAGTGATTATGCTCCTGCACCCTTTCAAGAAGCAGCCTTAACAGCTCTAAACAGCCCAACTTCATTTTACGAATCCTTAAAATTGGTGAGCTTTTGTCATATTCACTTCTTTGCTAGCTCATTTGTATTGTGAGATATATTAGTCAATGTATTTTGATGGAAACTGCAATTCATTTGCTCGAAAGTGGTGACAGAGCCAAAGATAATTTTTGCCAAGTTAAATTGGCACGGCCTGTTTGCGTTCGTGTAGAGCCATTTTTCTACAATAACGTGTTCTCTTTTGATCTGGTGATAGGATTATTGTAGAAAGAGAGACCATATGATCAAAATGTTGACAGAGGCTGGCTTCCGTATAGTGTTCGAACCGCAGGGCTCATTTTTCATATTTGCGGAACTTCCCAGCAATTATCCCATGTGTGATGTACGTATTTTGCAGTCCTAATATGATCTTTCCTCAATTTACAGCCTGTTTTCTCCTACTTCTGCCCAGCCGTTACCATTAGGACATAAAATATACGGCTAGATGGTATGCATTCCACAATACTATTTTTCATCCTTGAAAAGACCAAAAACCCGGAGAATGCTTTGTTCAAACCCAAATGAGTTGGCCGAGTTTCATGCATTACGTAAACCTGCTTCTGAAACTTGCTTTGCGATGATGCAGATAGATTTTGTTGAGAAACTGATAAAGGAAGTGGGGGTGGCGGCTGTTCCTGGCTGTGGGTTTTTCCACTCAAATGCTTGTCCATCAGTCGAGCAACAAATATGTGACTACCGAGAACGGTACGTGAGGTTTGCTTTCTGCAAAAGTGATGCTACTCTTAGTGCCGCCGCAGAAAGGCTGCGCGAGTTCAGTAAAACTATAGGAGCTCTACCGGAGTTTTTCTAGCTTCTGCTGACAATTCTTCCACTAGACTGTAATATGTACCTCAATTTTTCAAGGGAAATCGGAAATGGACTATGGACAAACCTATTTGTTCAATGTAGCAGCAGCCAGTTAGAGCGTTGTTAATTGTTATTGTTATCGCTTTGGAGAGCGGTTTCTGATCAAGGGTATACTTCAACCTGCATTCCTTGCTGTTTAGCAGTAAAAGATATTAATCTGTTCACTTGAAAGCTTAATTGGCAATGAAAGGATTAGGTAATCCATTTATAACTTTCTCATGAATAAGTGGATGGATTTTATAACATAAGAAAAATGAAAAATACAATAATAACACATACTTGCCTTCATATTTCACAATCAACAGAAATTTATCAATTTAATGAGCACTTTTGGATACAGTTTGACCTTATATTTTTTAAAATAAAAAAAGTAAAAAATAACATAAAACCAAGGAGGATTTGTCTGTTTGCCCATGGCCATATTTGGCTGGGACAACTAGATCCTAGCTAAATTTGACATTTGATGCAAGATCGGGTCCCCCATTCAACATCTGCCGCCCTTCAAATGGGTATCCTCGTATCATTAATGAGGTGGAAATAAATTTATACCACGTTGGTTAAGAACATTCCCGAGTCTTTATTGAATTTAAACGGGTGCACGTAATTAATTTTAAAGAGGTGCCTAGTTAATTACGTGAATTCTAAAGAGTTTTAACTATTTTAAAGAGTGTCTTCTAAATAGTACAGCTCTTTTAAACGACGTGCATTTTTTTAAAAACATTTTCACCCTTTTTAAAGGGCATATACCATTTCTAAATTATATACCCTTTTAATTGGATGCATCTTTTTGTCACAAGACCATTGTCTAAAAGTTGCATCTCATTTTCTTTATAAATATGTTACCAATCTTTCAAAATATTTCTCATTTTAATCCTTACAAGTTTTTTCCTTTAAATTTAACCATTGCATAAATAACTATGAAGTAATTATAATATTATATTTAATTTATTTTTTAATTTTTTAATTCATTATAATTTGATTATTCAATTTTTTCTTACCTAAAGTATTTATCTTTTCACATGGATGCATCAGATATCTAATGTCAATAACATCTTTCAAAATATTTTTTCTTTTGATCCATAATTTCCACCCCAAAAGATAATTATGTCAAAAAACATAAATAATTACAAGGTAATTATATTGTCTTATTTAATTTATTTATTTATTTATTTTTATAATTTTAGGTTTAATATATTTTAATTATTCATTTTTTCCTTCATTATTTACGTTGTTATTATGTAATTCACTTCTTTATTATTAATATCATTATTTTTTTATTTTTTAAATTTTTTGTTCAATATTTTATTCTCTTTCATCTTTGTTCTATCTTTTATTATTTACACATCTTTTTTCTAGATTTTCCCCTTTCCAATAGTTTCACTCCAATTTTATTTTTATTTTTAAAATATGTTTCTTTTTTACATTGGGAACTTTGTGACATTTTTTATATTTATTTATTGATGATTTTCTTACTAAAATTGCTAGATGTATTATAAAATATGGCCTTAAATTGTGATATGAGATTTTTATAAAAATAATATTTAAACTTATTTTAAAAAAGACTATAAATGTAAAAGGATGATAGGTGCCTTAGAATGATGAACTTTTGATGGGTCATTGTTTATGTCTTTTATCGGTAAGCTATTGCTTGTGCTATATAAATTTAGAAATTAAAAAAAATACAAATAATTAGAAAAAATACAACAAATAATTATCTATTAGATATTAATGTAACATATGTGATATTTGTTTATTTTTTGTTTGGAGAATTTTTTGATTAATGATTTTGCCATCTTAATGCATTTTTTACATGAACAGATCTAAAATTTGATATTTCTTTGTATTTATTTATTTTCTACAAGAATCAATTAATTATATCAATAAATTTTTATAGTTTAGATGCTTTGTTTATAATTAAATTAACTTTAATAATAAATTTATATTAAAAATTATTAACTTGTTTATTTATATATTAATAATTATGATATTAGTATATTTGTATAGACAAAACCCGTGCATTGCGCAAGACGTGTTACTAGGTTAAGTTAATAAGTAAAAAATATCATCGAATAGTAAACAAAGTGTTAGCCATGTTGGACCGTGAACTAAACATCAATCTATTAATTATATATATATATTTTCAAATTGATAAATAAAAACGCAAACTTAGAAATTATGATCTCTTTTAATTTAATTTTTTTAAAAGTTGGAACCTGAACTTAGATACTTATTATCTCATTTAATTCAATCCTTATGAAAAGGCGAATCTACGATTTCCCGCTTGAATCCTCGAAAATGGAGGAATCTCGCTTCCCGCTCCTGACTGCGTCTTCTCTGCCGCCGGCGGAGGAATCCATCACCATCGCCGACGATAACTATCCTCCTCCCGCCGCCGACCATGCCCTTAACGGCGGTCTCCTCGCCGGCCGCGGCTGCTCCTTCCAACCTCCTCCGGCCAGGCAGAACACTACAGACCCCAATCCCCTCCTCACCTCCCTCGACGTCTTCCGGACGTTCACCGTCGCCGTACGCTTCGATCTATCATTGAACTTGCTCCTCGTTTGTGGTCATGGTCTCGTGATTGGAGTGTTTGTGTGTGCAGCTGATGATTCTGGTCGCTTTCCCGTGGATCAATCACTCGCCGTGGTTCGGCGTCACGCTCGCCGACTTCGTCATGCCCTTCTTCCTCTTCGTCGTCGGTGCTTCCGTTGGACTCGTCTTCAAGGTTGGGCAAAAAATTGTAGCTGTTCTTTATGTGTTCATTTTGAAGTGATTAGGCAATAATTTAGGGAATGATTTGGTTGTTTGCAGAAAGTCTCCAACAAGAGAACAGCGACCATGAAGGTCTTAGTGAGGACGATCAAGCTATTTGTGCTTCGTTTGGTGCTCCAAGGTGTTACTCTGCTCTGATGTACCTACGTCTTTGTTGTACTAATGATTGTTTTTTTAAATGTTTCTGTGTCTACTGTTATATAGGTGGATACTTCCATGGCCGTAATCATCTTAGTTACGGAGTTGACTTATCCCGAATCAGAATCACGGGTGTACTACAGGTAGTTTTTATAAAAAAAGTAAATAAATAAATTAATTGCTCGTTTATAACTGTCTTATAAAACGGTATTCTCAAACTGTCTCTTGTCAATGTGTTTCCTGCTGATAATTTACAGTTCCGGGAAACTGCCTAATTGTGTTTTCCTGGAAGATTTACCTCTTTAGCTGGCTTGCTATATTTCTATATTCTCTTTATTGGATTTGATTGCATTTGTCGTTTCTTTTACACGTTTCATGCATTTGCTTTGGCATAAAGCAATTCATATTCACGACTTCATATTGTTTCTGGTTATGTTCTTTTACATATTATGGAAGAAGAAAACGCTAAGATACACGCGCACACACACGATATATATATATATATATAAACCTTAGGCAATATCTTGAATCTTTTGATAATGTTCTCTTGGAAAGAAAAGATGAAGGCTTTTATTGAAATATTGTCATAGTTTGATGAGTGCCTTTTAATAACCATAATAGTCATGTGGAGATTCATATGGTGAAAAATTTTTAAATGGAAGATAGTGGCTTCTCTCGGAGTAAGATGATATATGTTGGAGAAAGCAAATATGTTATGCTTTTTATTATAGTGTGGACATATCCTTCTGTTTAGAAAAAATCAAGCCATGCATTACCCTTTTTTTTTGCAGAGAATTTCCATTGGGTATTTTTTGGCTGCACTTTCAGAAATCTGGCTCATCAACCAAACATCAGTTGATTCTTCAGCTGCACTTATGAAAAAATACTATATTCAATGGTGAGTTATTTCGATCAAGAGTTACAGTCATTGTAAGGAGAAGTGATTGTTAGAACGGTTAGGAAAAAAATCATATATGTGGTATTGATATAGATATTACGGAATTAAATTTGAATGTCGGTTACATTTTGGCGGGAAATGTCGTTGCAACTTTTGAAAAGCTGTTAAAGTTTTAAATTCGAAATTGAAGTAGTTGTGATAAAAAATTGTAATCAATTCGAATTGTGGAAATGATATAAAGAGAATGGATGTACAGAAAAGAATCAATGAAAAATTATTTGCATCTTCTCCAACTCTTCCTCTTCTTCTTCCATCTCTGCGTTTTTCTCCTTTGCTCTCTGTTTCTCTGTTCTCTTCCTCTGAATTCTTCTGTGTTCCTTCCTTCCAATCCTTTATTTTTGATCTGAACGATGAATTCCCATTGAAATGTGACCAACACCAGCCCTGGCATCCTTCCTAAGCAGGAGGACTGCAACAAATTAGTATCAGAGCATGCACGATCAATGAGGGATCTACTGGTGAAAAATGATGCTGAGGTAAATTCTACTTTACCAGATTTCACCAATTTAGCTATTGGACAAGTACACTTGCAAAATTCAATTGATGCTTGTACAAAAGTGCTTAAAGTGGTTCAGGACTCTATAAATTCCATGAATACTAGACTAACTCGAATTGAGGTTTCCAAAATGCACGATGTTGCTGATGAGGTGGTGAGAAATGAATTGAGATCTGAGGTGGTTTCCTTCAATGCTTATGATAATGCAAATAATCATGGAGATCCAAGGGTGTTGAATCATGTAGGTCGTCTGAAATTCAGAAGATATAATGGGAAGGAAGATTCAGTTATTTGGTTGGGATTGTGTGAACAATATTTTGAATTGTATCACATTACTGAAAGGGATAAGGTTCCTATCACCTCTTATCATTTGGATGATGAAGTTCAACTGTGGTATCAACTTAATAAAAAGGAGCAAGGGATGTTAACATGGTTGGAATTCAAGAAAGAGATTCTAGCAAGGTACAGCACTTCAGATTTTGATGATTTTTTGAGGAGTTATCAAATTGGAGGCAATCTGGATCAGTGTAGGATTATTATACCACTTTTATCAAGCTGGTTACCAAAGCTGGAAATGTTACTCCTGAACAACAAGTTAGTTTGTTTATAAGGGGGTTAAAAACTACCTTGAGGTATGATGTTAAGGCTCGAAAACCTACTTCAGTTCGTGCTACCCTAGGATTTGCTAAACTTTATGAAGCTAAGTTGAAAGAAAGGAAGGTTCTATTTCCACCAGGAGAATTCAGGTCTAAAGGGGAACCTTCAGATACAAAAATGGATGGTACTAATTTTGTTTCAGCAAGGAAACAACCAGTAAAAAGACTCACAGTGGAGGAAATGGTGGATAGGAAAGCAAAGGGACTTTGTTTCCATTGTGACGACAAATTCAGCATTGGTCACAAGTGTAAGAAATTATTTTCAATTGAAGCAGTACATGAGGAAGTAGAGGAATGCGAAGAAGAAGACAATGTGAGTGAAGAAGAGGAAAATGTGCAAGTAATGGATGAGGCAGATTTACTGAAGCTATCATTACAGGCATTTACAGGAGAAGTTACACCGGAAACTATGAAATTCCAAGGAATTATCCAGAAGCAATTAGTTCAGATATTGGTGGATTCAGGCTCTACTCATAATTTCTTAGATTCCACACTGACGGTTAAGTTGAAGCTACCAGCAGAGGATACCAGAGCATTGGATGTGATAGTAGCTAATGGAGAAAGGCTACGAAGTGCAGGCACTTGCAGAAAAATTCCAATAGTGGTTCAAGGGGTTCAACTTACAGCTAATTTCCATTTGCTACCACTCAAGGAATATGATATTGTTTTAGGAATCCAGTGGTTAAGGACATTAGGGCCTATTGTATGGGATTTCTCTCAATTACAAATGTCCTTTACTTATGAGGGCAAGGAGTTATTATTAACAGGATCAAAAAAGCTCCCTTGCAATTGGTGGATTCGAAGAAGATACTCAAGGCAGCCATTAAAAAAACAAGGAGTGCTATTACAATTGACAGCTTTAGCACAGATTCCTCCAAAGTGTAGTGAAATTGATTTTTCCCATCAGGATCTTACTTCATTATTAGATAGCTATGCAGAACTGTTTGATAAGCCAACTAGACTTCCTCCAACCAGAGTTCATGATCATGCAATTCCCTTGAAAGAAGGAGCACAACCAGTAACACTGAGGCCCTATAGATATCCACCTTTGCAGAAGGCTGAATTGGATAAACAAGTTACGGAGTTACTACAAGCTGGAATCATCAGACACAGTCAAAGCCCTTACTCATCCCCAACATTGCTTGTAAAAAAAAAGATGGAACATGGAGGATGTGCATAGATTACCGGGCCCTAAACCAGCAAACAATTAAAGATAAGTTTCCAATACCTTTGATTGATGACTTATTAGATGAATTATGTAGTGCTGTTGTCTTTTCTAAACTTGACCTTAGGTCAGGCTATCATCAAATTAGAATGGCTGAAAAGGATGTCTATAAGACTGCTTTTAAAACTCATAAAGGACATTATGAATTTACTGTCATGCTATTCGGTTTGACAAATGCTCCTTCTACTTTCCAATCCTTGATGAATTGTATTTTTGATAAACATTTAAGACAATTCATTATTGTATTTTTTGATGATATCTTGGTGTTTAGTGCTGACATGGAGTCTCATCTACAACACCTTCAGCTCACCTTTGACATTCTTCGCAGCATCAGCCTATTCTTAAAAAAGAGAAATGTGAATATGCTAAAAGTAAGATATGCTACTTAGGGCATGTTATATCCAATGGAGAAGTAGCAATGGATCCTGAAAAGATCGAAGTGGTGGCTAATTGGCCTTTTCCCAATAACATCAAAGGGCTGAGAGGATTCTTAGGGTTGAGTGGTTATTACAGGAAGTTTATAAAGGGATATGGATGCATTGCTGAGCCACTCACTACCATGCTGAAGAAGGATTCGTTTGAATGGACTCCACAGTCGAATAGCCTTTGAGGAATTAAAAACAGCTATAACTACAGGACCTGTCTTAAGGCTACCTAATTTCTCCCTCAAATTTGAAATTGAGTGTGATGCTTCTACCATTGGTTTGGGAGCCGTATTGATGCAGCAAGGACAGCCTATAGCTTATTTCAGCAAGGCTCTACATGAAAAAAATAGGTTGCTGTCCACCTATGAAAAGGATCTGTTGGCATTGGTTCTTTCTGTACAAAAATGGCGGCAGTACTTGCTAGGGCATCCATTTGTGGTTCGTAGTGACCACTCCAGCTTGAGGTTTTTATGGCAACAGAAGATAGTCACTCCTCAACAAAGGTGGTTGCATAAGCTAATGGGATTTGATTTTACAGTAGAATATAAGAAAGGAACTGAAAACTCAGCTGCTGATGCCCTTTCTAGATTTCCAATTGAATCGAGTTGTTTGGCAATCTCTTCTCCCACACCTGAATGGATCGAGCCTATACGAACTGCTGTCTCTACTAATCCTATTCTACAAGAATTGGTTCAGCAAATTCAAGATAAAAAACTTCCTCTTCAATGGTCTCTTGTCAATGGATTGATACTATACAAGCACCGGATTTACTTACCAAGGCATTCTGATCTCATCGATGTAATTGCCAAGGAGTTTCACAACAACACTCATGAAGGATATTATAAAACTCTCAAACGAATGAGAAGAGTTTTCTTCTGGCCAGGAATGAAGGATCATTTGAAGCAGATCATTCAAAATTGTGAAACTTGTCAAATCCACAAAGCTGCTAACACAACTCCAGCAGGACTTTTGCAACCATTACCTATACCACAAAGCATATGGTCCCAGATTTCAATGGATTTTATTGATGGTTTACCAATGTCCAAAGGAAATACTTCGATATTAGTAGTAGTTGACAGACTCTCCAAGTATGCACACTTTATTCCTCTCAAGCATCCCTACACCTCAGTGTCAGTAGCACAGCTCTTTTTGATTCAGTTTTTAAACTACATGGCATGCCTGAGCAAATAGTATGTGATAGGGATGCAGTCTTCACAAGCAAACTTTGGAAGGAATTATTTAGGTTTCAAGGAACATCTTTCAATTTTAGTTCTGCTTAACACCCTCAGACTGATGGACAAACGGAGGTGGTGAATTGAGTGTTACAGATGTACCTTAGATGTTTTACGAGTGAGCAACCTAAAGAATGGACTAAATGGATATCATGGGCAGAATACTGCTACAATACCAGCTGGCATAGTGCTATTAAGTGCACTCCATTTGAAGCTGTCTACGGAAGACCTCCACCTTCCTTGCTATGTTATGTTCCAGGTACTGCTAGGTTACCAGAGGTGGATCATCAATTGAAGACCAGGGATGAAATTCTTAAACTTCTTAGGTCGAACATTCTGTTGGCTCAAAACAGAATGAAACAAATGTATGATAAGAAGCACATAGAGCAGGAATTCAACATAGGTGACTTGGTATATGTTAAATTGCATCCTTACAAGCAAACTTCAGGTAGACTATCCAAGCATACCAAGCTGTCACCGAGATACTATGGACCTTACAGAGTTTTGCAGCGAATAGGAGAGGTTGCTTATAAAGTCGAGTTGCCAATTGATTGTCATGTTCACAATGTCTTCCATGTTTCATTGTTGAAAAAGAAGTTAGGAAACAACGAAATAGTGGGCACAAAGTTACCAGTCTTATCTGCTGCACTACACATTTTATATCCTGCCATTGGAAGCATTACAGCAACCAATCAGAATCATGGAGGAACCTTATACTTAGTGGAATGGGCAGATCTTACCAAGAATGAAGCTACTTGGGAAAATTTGGAATTCTTATCAATGCATTTCCTTGTGGACAAGGAAATTTTTGAGGGGAAGGATATATGATATAGATATTACGGAATTACATTTGAATGTCGGTTACATTTTGGCGGGAAATGTCGTTGCAACTTTTGAAAAGCGGTTAAAGTTTTAAATTCGAAATTGAAGTAGTTGTGATAAAAAATTGTAATCAATTCGAATTGTGGAAATGATATAAAGAGAATGGATGTACAGAAAAGAATCAATGAAAAATTATTTGCATCGAGAATTCTTCTGTGTTCCTCCAACTCTTTGCATCTTCTCCAACTCTTCCTCTTCTTCTTCCTTCTCTGCGTTTTTCTCCTCTGGTCTGTGCTTCTCTGTTCTCTTCCTTTGAATTCTTCTGTGTTCCTTCCTTCCAATCCTTCATTTTTGATCTGAACAATGAATTCCCATCGAGATGTGACCAACACCAGCCCTGGCATCCTTCCTAATCCGGAGGACTGCAACAGGTATCTTGTTCCATGGTTACTTCGGACTTGCCAAGACTTTGTTATGTACATCGCTCGACTGTGAGCTCCATGGAGTAGTATCTAAAAAGTGGGGCATGTGAAAGGACTGTAAATGATGATGAAGATAACAGTAAACAAATTAAGAGGAAGACCTCAATATATGATCGTATCAGGTGAAAAGTGTTAGAACACTGTAATATTGATTTCCTATTGGAAGAATTAAAGTTTAGCTTCTACATTAATCTTTTGATGTACATGTCTTTTGTTTAGGAGCAGGAATTAGCCTTCATTTTGACGGTCTTTTTTGGGGTTTGTGCTATGTGGTTTATGTTTTTAAACTAAACATTGACGTTCGTATATTCTGGTAACAAATGTATTGAATAATTACCCTGTTTTTGGCACTTACAAAATCTTGAATCACATATGTGTGCATAGTGTGTTTTATATGATGTTTTAGCTGTATGCTGCATTCTTAATCTTTGCCCTTTTACAAAATCTTGAACCACGTGTTTGTGAGTGTTGTTATGATATTTGGCTGTGTACTGTATTTTAATTTTTTTTGGTTAAGGCTCGTCGCCATTTTGCTCACTTCTCTGTACCTTGCGTTATTTTATGGCCTTTATGTCCCCAACTGGGAGTTTGATACTGCCAGCTCAACCTATACCTTAAGAATGGCAGCACCTGGAACAAAAGTACTCACTGTGAGTTTGTTTGATCTTTACTATATTTTAATTTTATGATTGATGTTTCCTATGCTGGGATGGGCATTATTTATGCACTTTTTTCTGGATATGCTTATTGTTTGGGTTTTTGTTGTATATGCTTTGAAGGTGAATTGTGCCGTGAAAGGAAGTTTAGAATCTCCTTGTAACGCTGCTGGGTTGGTAGATAGATTTTTTCTTGGCAATGACCATCTTTATCAGCATCCAGTATACAGAAGGACATAGCTTTCCTTTTGAGTGTTTTTTCGCTGTCTGTTTTTAATTTGTACATAACTTTTTGTTCTTCAGTTTTGTTTGCATAATTTCTTTGACATTTGAAGGAATGCAGTGACAAATCTCCAGATTATGGACCTTTACCACCAAACTCGCCAAGTTGGTGTCTTGCACCATTTGACCCAGAGGGGCTGTTGAGGTTTGTGCGCAGTTTTCCTCTCTGCTTCATATAGCTCTTGTATGCGTGTTTGCTCTGATTTTACATTTGTCATATTTGAGGTTTTCCTGTCACCTTTTGGGGAGTCTGATTGTTGTATTGGATTGGACCTACTGTCAGTTCATTAATGGCAGATGTAACATGCTTGATTGGGCATTGTAAGGTGTAGTAGTCATAATTGAAATTCAATTTACCTATCAGTAACCAGAAATATCTTTAATTGTTTTCTCTGATATTCTTAAAGCTCTTGGTGGGCTTGGGTATTTTCAGAACCACTGAAGAATACTCTCACGGACTTCCTTTTCTCTGTTAGTTCTACTTTCTGGATTTGTGTTAGAACTGTTGGGTATTATCACTAACTTAGATCACATTCAGATGTTGTATTTCTTATGTGACACAATCTTCCCCTTTTAAATAGTTTTTTTCTATGGCGTTTCTTCTGCCAGGTATTGCTCTTACTAAACCATTGTACTCATTGAGCTACACATGCATCACTTCTGGAGTAGCGGGCTTCCTTTTTGTTGGGATTAACAAAACTCCTAAATCCTCATTTTAACTTATAATGGATAAGAAATACCAATCAAAATATATTCATTAATTTTATTTAAAAAGAATATCAATTAATATGGACAATACTAATTTTACGTGAGAAATCTTAAATCTAGGGAAAAACTACTAGGCAGATGATGAGATAAAATTTACTATATCATAATTTTATATTAGTCACTGTGAATGTATTTGTCTAATTGACATGTTTGAAGGAATCAATGATACAAAAAATATTCACAGGAGAACAAATTTCTTTAATACCAATTTATTGTAATTTTTACATGATTGTTATTAATTACAAATAAAGAGAATAAAGGAAAAATGTAACCGATTAAGAACCTAATAAAGTTATTATTGATGATCGTTAGTGAATCTTAACAAAATATTTACTTTTCTTCGATTCACATAATTTATCCCTTCTCTTTTTGTCGCCGTTTTTCTCCTTACTAAAGAAAAGTGTTTGTCATTACTTTATTCTCTTTCACAACGCTAAACATGCTTTATAAAAAATTTTAATTTTTATCTAAGACAGGGTTGCCTTTCGTGTAGCTAATCCAACACTTTTAACCTTAATATATTATATTGTAGGTGATATTTTTTAGTGATAATCTGTTCTCGCTTTGAATATTTTGTTAAACTTCACTACTCAGTAGTTCAACTGAATGATCATACGGATTCGTTATGTAACACGTTTGCTTTTTGAGTATCCAGATTGTTTAATTAAGGTAATGATGTAGAAATGATTCGTCACATTTCACAGGTTGACGTTCGCATGTAGAAAAAGCCACTTGTTTTTCTGCAGTGGATGCGAATGAATGCAACTTATTGTCTATGTCTTAGCCGCTTGCGAACTCTTTCCAGCAGCTTTACAAGGATTTTATTGGCCATCTCCGGAGAACAACTTGGTAACTCCTTTCCGAACCCTTGTATGTATATCGGACTGCTAATTCTTTTTTAAAAAAAATGGTTGCATTTGATGCTTGCACAAAATGATTTGTTTCCGTTCTTGAATTATCAAGGCGTCGTGTCTTGCAGGTGAATGCTACTGAACAGTTATTGCAGGTTCTTTTCCGGTCCCGACGATGGGGTACGTTGGCGTATGTGTTGGTTGAAGTCATTTTGGTGTTTTGTTGCTGGTTTCCTCCACTTGAGGAGCATGTATTTTAAATTCTAGAGTCAAAGTCAGGCTCAATGTTTATTTTACACCTTGGCTTTGTGTATATTATCTATTAATTTTCTACAATTGTAGATGTTCATCTGTTTAGGTAAGTGGAATATTAACGACAAACGATTCAGTTGAGGTTGGGGTGGGGTTAAAGTTCTTGCAGCAATAATTCCGATTATGATATTTGAGGCTAGGTGGTACATCATCAGCAGTTTACTTGCGAATGAAACATTTTAGCTCATCAATTATGCCATGGGCATTTCGATTTTGACAAGATTCAATCGAAGCCCTCATTTCAGGAGAAAGAATTGTATACCAATCCCCGGTCTGAATGTGGATCATGCTTTCCTTGTCATGAAAGAAAAATGAACTTGCTGGTCCACATAGTTGCAATTACTATGCTCATCACCACTATTATGTTTGCCGGTGTTGCTAATGATACTCCCCCACAGTGGTCCACTTTCCTCAGCAGCAAATTAGTCTCTTTGTTCTTTTTTCATTTTGTCGCTATGAACTTTTTTTTACCCCAACCACAATACACTTTAGGGCTGCCTCTTTTTAATCATCGCTTTGTTATTCTGAAAATTCTGGATCCTTTCCTTTCCTTGAAGCAAAGTTTCAGGTCCCTTTGTTTTCCTTATCTGTCAAGGTTACGCAATTCCCAGTATGCTCAAACATTTGTCCTTTTGGCTATCTTTAACCCTCTACTCTATGCTTTTGCTATATATAAGGTAGGACACACTAGCATGTGATACTAAAACAGGTGTGTTTGCCGGAAACACCGTTCACATCCAGCTTACAAGCAGCTCCAATGGAGGGAAGCTGGCCTCATGGTTCTGCTTCAAAGCATGTGAGCAGCCAAGAAGAAAGGTATACAACAAACCACTGGGGAACGGTTGCTCGGAGAGCTCTGTTTCAGTCCAAGCACCGCCGTATCAGTGGGAAGAAGACAGCAATCAAGGATGCCAAGCCGCTTCCCAGCAGTAGGCTTTCAAACATGTCAACCGCAGTCGACGACGAAGTTGTTAGTTCAACAGAGATGACATGAGAGTTGAAAACTCTATTGCAAGCCAAAGTCTTGTTAGGAAGAACTTGAAGAAGCGCTTTTATGCATTTGCCGGCAACCGAAGTTATGTTTCTGTGTTTTCTATGTGCTTGTCATGTAGTCAACAGTAATGTGAAGTAAGTAGATAGTTGGGTAATGTACGTAAATATTTCAGATATAGGCAGATCGGTCCCAGGTAGTGCAGTAGCTATGTTCTAAATTCTCTACCGCCAGTACTAAAAGGAAGCCATTGATGTGCAAGTTTGAGCCATCAGCAATCCCCTCTACTTGGCTTATCCTTTCTGGCATGCATTCATGTGTTTAAATTGAATGAAATAAAGCATTCTATTGGAAGCCGGATTAGACAAGTTTTCAAGAAAGGCTCATAAGTGTGAACAACTTAGCAACCTATTCTAGTATACCATTAAAGTAATCGGTTATTACATGCGGCACTGCGGTGATTCCAATCCCGTTTCTATACACGGCGTTCTAAATTTTCGTCTTTCCTTATTTGGCTCGTAATATGATTGGGCCAAACAATTAAAACTCCAGGGCCGTTTTTATCCCTCACCAAACCCAACACGGTACAATATTTTTATTCACATCTTGACGAAGTTCTCAACTCTGCGCCAAACACAAAGTTCGGATTTTTCCAAGCTTTGGTGCCGACATCCGCCGATTTTTCATTGCTCCTCCCATTGATCCATCCAAAGCTTCATGCTTTCTCACTTGCCTACGAGCCGGACTCCGGTGACCACCTCACGAAAGATGAAGCCTTCTCGCGGCTCTCAAAGTCTTCCCTTTGAGTCTTCCACTACAGGGTAGCCTTCGCTTCATGTCTTAGTAGTTTCATTCTACATTTGTTTGGCTTGTGGATGTTTTCTGTTGTTGTTTTTTTTATTTTATTCCGTGTTTGCATGGTAATGTATGTGTATAGCTGTATAGCTTCATGTTTGTTCTCTTTGTTTATGCATGGGGTTTGGAAATTTTATACAGAGTGTGTATATATATTGGTCTTTTTATTGCCTGTGTTACAAACAACGACTTGCATCTTTGTTGAATTAATTTGGAAAAATGTGAGCCGAATTGCTTGCATGATTGATCATTTGATATGCTGCTTTTATAAATTGTCTTTGTTAATTTAAGATTCTTG
Organism: Piper betle; assembly: GCA_033002965.1. NCBI lineage: Eukaryota > Viridiplantae > Streptophyta > Magnoliopsida > Piperales > Piperaceae > Piper > Piper betle. The sequence continues at coordinate 99,008 of JAURVB010013363.1, read as the reverse complement.
TCGCCTTGACGTCTTCTATTTTTGTTGATTAATGCTTGCTATGGCTAATTATAGGGCAATGTCGGATCGTTTTGGGGAGGATGGTAGGAACGAAGGCGAAGGTCATCAGAATAGGGCCATTTGTTTGCACACTTTTTCAGATTTAGCCCATACTGCTCCTCCTATATTTATTTACCTTCTAAAAGAAGGATATGTGTATGGTAATACTTCCTTGCTTAGTTTTTATAGCTTCATTGATGTTTCCCCTTATTCAAAGTGGCGTTCTCTTCTCACCTTCGTAGGTACCCTCAAGGCTACACCTAAGTTTAAAATTCTACAGCAACAAGTGTCGACTGCATTTCTCAATTCGCCAACAGTGAGGCTGGATATATTCGTCATTCAGTGCCTTTATCTATTGCCGTTTTGTGGACCACCCACTTATACAGAAGGCTTTAGCCATTTATTGTTGTCTTGCCTTCACCGTGTCCAAGCAAAGCTGAAGATGCCAGATATAACACCTGAAGCGAGGAGCTTAGCTGCAAAGCTATTTGTCTATGACTTGTCTGGCAATGGCGTTCATGAAGATAGAATTCTCGTGAAGTTGCTTCAAATATTTAATGTGGGATGTCAAAATATTGCCAATGTTATGCTTGATCAGTGGGCCAATGTGGATGGTTTTGACATGGCAAAATCTTGCATAGAGCAATATATTTTTAGGTTAATAGATAAACAGTGCTATATGATGGCTGTGAATCTTTTGCAGCATTTTTCTATGCGCCAATTTGAAGAGCCCTTTCTGTATAAAATGATTGAAGATAATCAGTTCATTGCAGCAGAGAAATGGGCTACATTCATGGGAAGACCAATGTTACATTTACTTGTGCAAAAGTACTTGGAAATGAAAATGGTAAAGGCAGCTTATGGTGTTATAAAAGCTAACAACCTGAAGGAAGAATTTCCAAATGTCCATCGCTTGTATAAAGAAACGTATTTCTCTATGCTTTTCTAGAATGATAAATGTTAGTACAGATAATATGTTGTTGTCACTAAATATTCAACCCATACGCAGATCAATAAAAAAGCTTGCTGAAAAAGGATGTTGGGACGTGGCTGAGATAAAGACTGATGGCGATAGGCAACTTATTGAGCTCCTCGTAAGAAAAGCAAATCAGTTTTTGTTGTTACTTTCTTGTATAGAATCGAAGTAGGAAATCAGATTAAATTTATCTTGCTATACTCATGGTTGTATTTATTCTTCTTCTTCTTTTTCACTTTATTTATGATTGGAGGAGGGGGCAAAGACAAAGGACTTTTGAGTTGTGTTAGTGATGACAAACAATATTCAATTTTTAGTAGTTGTTATATTTTCTAGTTATATTTGAAGTGTTTGATATAAATAGTTTTTATTTGCACTAGTATTTAAGTCTTATAATACGTTAGAGTCAGTGTGTATTTAGATTCTTATTTGAGTCATATTTAGTTATTTCTTATATAAGTTGGAGTCTTATTTATTTTTCTAGTTCAAGTAGGATCTTATGCATTCTTCTATAAATATAAACATTGTAGGCTATTTGTCATATCCATCATTATTGAATACAAGAATATTTTCCTTTGCTTTGTGCTACTCCTTGCTTATCTTCTTTGTGGTTTTGAGTAAAATTATAGAAAAGAAGGAATCTTTGTGAGCTTTTCTTCTCAAGTTATCTTGCAGTTTGCATCAGTTAGGGAGGGTTGTTTGCATGAGTGGTCAATTGAGCTTGGCACCAAATCTCATATTAGTGAGTCTTAAAAAAATAGATCTACAAGGAATATGTTGTGTATAACGGCAATTTTTCTTGTTGGCCATCATTTTCATTTAAACACACAGGTTGTACAAATTTAATTATGGCACCATATGGTATATCTTTCAATAGATACCTCGTCTTTTGATAATTATGATTACAAAATGTAGTGGTTCTCCAAAGCTATTACTAAATTTTGTCATTTTTAAATGAAGTGGTTGTTAACTACTGAAACATACAAAACAAATGATATTTACCTTTATGTTTCTTTTGATTGGAAATTTTATCTTCTTCTTTTTTTTTTTTTTTGAATTTGACTTTTTTTTTCAATCAATATGTGCAAGGAAGATTTATTTGGCCATGGAAGCCGGTTACAATGAGAAAGTTGATGAAATATGTGATCGATACTCGCTAAGTGGCTTCAAGAAACTAGGTATATCAATGTACAGGACTTTGTCCAAATTTTACTATTATCTGCTTGTATAAATATTGTAAACTCTATGTTGGTTTGCTTCGACTAGTTTGGTTGTGTATAGAATTCTTTCTGCAGCTCATCATAATTTAACTCATGAATTGATCCATGTTCAGAATTGCAAGAACTATTCTTTTGTTTGACATGTAGTTATTTGATTTGTCAGATGGAGCAGTAACTGAAGGCCATCTTCCAGATATACGTTTTCTGCAATCTGCTGAATTGGTTCCAGAGGGTATTTTGTGGGTTGACAATGTTGAAGATATGGAACAGGCTACTAATGATATTGAAGAGTGTAAATTCATTGGTATAGATTGTGAATGGAAGCCTAATTACGAGAAAGGTGGTAAATCAAACAAGGTACTGCCTTCAATTGAGAAATGCATTATGTGTAAAGTCATTTCTACATTGAGGATCATGTAAAATTTGGACTTCCTGTTGAGTTCAGTGTTTTTCATTTAGTCATATCATTTTCATGAGGGAAGGATTTGCTATTCCACTCTTTTATCTTTGTTTAGAAAGTAGCCTGAGGAACTAAACAGAATGTAGCCCCTTAAATGCTCAGGTATCCATCATACAAATTGCATCGGAGAGAAGAGCCTACATCTTTGACATGATCAAATTATATGCAGATGCACCTCTCCTCCTGAACTCCTGCCTGAAACGAATTTTACATTCTTCAAGGATTCTGAAACTTGGTAAAAAAATCATTTACTCTATCTGGTGTGGTTCTTTATTTTCAAACCAACTTACAACATTGGGTCCATGCCTAGCTTAGACAATTTTGCTTCATTTTAGCTATTCATATGCAACTTTCATCATGCCTAGTTGACAAGGTTTTGCATCTTTTTTTATTTTTGAGGTCATTTTGATGAGATCTTGGCAATATTTTTTAATAAATAATACTAAAAAATTTTAAGCTCACATTGGGATGATTTTAAAGCGTCCAAATTAGATCTCGTGAATTGTGTACCTTACTAGTTTAAGTGCACACTCATTGAACTCAAATTTATTTTCAGCATTTATATCTTAAATCTGAATGAATCCGTCAACTTGCAGGTTATAACTTTAAGTGTGATATTCACCAGTTGTCTCGTTCTTATGTTGATTTGGAGTGTTTTAAATACTATGAAATGTTACTCGATATCCAGGCTCTTTTCAAGGATCCAAGAGGTGGTTTATCTGGTTTGGCTAAGGTACTTCAAATGAAATTATTCCATTCATCGATAGGTCTTAGATGTATGGTGTTTTTCCACTTTTATGATCTTATATGTGAAAGTTGATTCAGAAAGTGCTAGGAGCTGGTCTGAACAAGACAAGGCGAAACAGCAATTGGGAGCAACGTCCTTTATCTGCAAAATCAAGTATGTAACCTGGTCTTATTATTGTTCTTTGGGGAAATTATGGGTCCGTCAATCTGTTTCCAAGAATATTATACCTGTACTGCTTATCTTAAGATGGATTGCTATAGAGCGGGCAAGGTTGATGCATTTGAAGGAACTATTTCTCATCAAAAGCTGTGACAGTTGCTGTGGCAAATAATCCTCATAAAAACCCTAAACCCTAGACATGACCTGCTTCGGGTTTCTGCATTTGTTTGCTGTTTTCTAGGGACTAACTTGAAAAACATGTGTGATGGGGGTGTTCCCTAGAAATGTAGGTGAACTTAATTGATGTTGATTGGATAGATGTTTAAAATTTTTTTTTTTTAGCTGGATAGCTGTTTAAAATGGATTTACAGTAATAGATGATGATTCTTCCTTCACCTTACCTCTAAAATTCAGCTCCTCAATAGACGGGAATCTTTTTATGATGATGGATTCCTCCTAAACTAGCAAATTTGGTACATTAGTCCACAGTTTGAACCTCTCTGTTGGCCTTTTTTTTTCACTTGGCATTCATATTAGCAATGTCCACGAGTACATGTTTGTACGAAGCTGCTTGTCACAAAAGACTAATAGTAGTACTGGTGTTGGTCATTAGTCGATAAACAGTGGCCTCAGATGTAGGAATTAGATTGTTTTTGGTTTATTTTATGAACTGCAAAATGCGAGTTATCATAGGGAAAGTCCTCCATCATGCAATACATATTTTTGCTTAACTTGTATGTGGGAGTTGAATTATGTGTTTGGTCGTCAATTTTTATGACCATCAAAATGTACAGCTAGAGTATGCAGCTCTGGATGCCGCAGTTCTTGTTCATGTATTCTGCCGCTTCAACCCCCATAGTCAAACTCCAAATATGGATGGGCAGCAGCATCCGAAAGTTGAGTGGAAATCCCATATTGTAAGTTACACTAAAAATAGAGATGTATATGTACTCAGGAAAGCTGTCGCCTCTTTCTAGGGAACCATATATAACATTTGCTCTTGCCTGATTTACAGGTATCTCGGATGGACAAGTAATGAGTAGAGATTTGATCGCAAAACACGAAAATGACTGCGGTTCGCTTCTGACAGCCCCCTTGGTGTCCATTTGGGGATGATGTAATGAACTTTTTTTGGGTTACTTTAGAAGATGCTTGTGGGTCAAAGGCCAGACCTACCTGTGCTTGACTACAGGTAAAAACAAAACATTTTAGAGACGCCGGTCACCGGGTTGCGGATCACTGTTTACATCAGTAGCACGATTGTACAGAGTGGAAAGAGGAACTTGAAAATGAAATGTAATTTTTGGTTGCTATACAAAGGTCCTCTTCGATCCAATGAAAGAGCAGGATTTTGAACGATTTGGTTCAAAAAAATTTAACAAAAAATTATATATATATATATATATATATATGTATTATTTTATTTTATTGTTTGGTTTCTTGGGTCAAATGGTTCAAAGTTACTTTTAAATTTAAGTTTGACCCAAAATTGAGAGCAAAGTGCTCAATTTTAATTTTATTTTATTTTTAAATCGTGAATAAAAGTAAGTAAATAACAGCCCCTTTAAATTTTAAATAATAACTTTGTTTTGCAAATAAAAACAATAAATAAAGAAAAAGTCGGACAGCCTCACACGTGAAATCCACCTTTCTAAATAAATAAATAAATAAATAAATAAATGATAATAATAAAAAGACAAAAAGGGTCAAAAGGTGAAACCAAGAGCACCATTTAGACATCTACCAACACAACACAAGAAAGTAGTACCCACTAACTATTCCCTCCATCAAATTAATACTATCCCTTCCCTTTTAATCACCCAACTAAGTCTTTCCTAATCCCCGACTAATTAAGTAATTAATTAACCAACCCACCCCCTGTTTTCCCTTTTCTTAATTTTTTAAAATAATAATTAGAAAAAAACCAACTGTAAATAAACACACCAAAACTTGTCCTTCCCTCTCCTTCCTTCCCATGGCCACCGATCGCAGGTTCGAGATCGTCTCCGGCAAGTCTTTCAGCGCGGCCCAGTCGTACGAGTGGTCTTCGACGGCCCAGCCGTCGCCGGCTAGGGCGAAGGCTGGAAAGAAGAGCTCGTCGTCGAGGCGGTGGGGGCTGAGCGACCAGGAGATGAAGCGGCGGAAGAGGGTGGCCGGGTACAAGGTGTACGCCGTGGAGGGACGGATGAAGGAGTCCATCAGGAGAGGCTTCGGCTGGATCAAGGATAAGTGCTCCAACATTGTCCATGGCTGGTGAAAGGAAGCAAAGGTACGTGGATTAGGAGGAGAAGGCCAAATTTGCTCGTCTTTCATTTTCATATTTCTATCTAATATCATTCTTCTCATGGCCATCGTTTGATCTTGCACCATTTTCATTTTGTGGTGGTTGATTTTAACGATGAATTTTTAACATATAATAATGCAAATGAAAGGAAGGATTATTGTGCTGTGCATTTTATCTCTGTTTTTTTTTATTAACGAAGGTTTGTTGATAATTTGGGTGTCATCCACCTATTATAATCTTAATAATGCTTGATTGTCTCAAACAAGCATTGATCTAGATATCCTGAACATTGAGCGATTGCTGACCAAATTTCTTTAAAATCAGATTTGGAGGCCTTAATTTGTGGCAATCCATCTTTCATTAAGGATTCATCACTCATTTTTGTTGTTTCCGTCCGCGTTCCCTTTTCTTCCCAATATAACGTTTTGTCTAAATCATATGAAGCGACTTTCACAATCTTATAAGCTCAGTTCCACCATTGCACAGTTTCTATCCAGCCTTCGTCCACTGCTATGAACGTTGCACAATTGCAAACCAAGTTTATTTCATCTTAATCGATTTTAACAAATTTTGTATTCAGAGAACCTTGAAATAATATCGTAATTATGTCAGGTGGAGCACACCTAAGAAAGTTTAATGTGTTGAAGATCTGATCATGCCATTTTTTAAGACAAAACAATGTTTATACAAACTTAATTTGGAGCAACCCTTCTCGAGATGGTTGTGTTGTTCATGCCTTGCACGCCCTTCACGTTGTTCTCAACTTTCTCCCAATAATTACATTTCATTTTTCCTTCGTTTTTTTTCTACTGGCTTGGTTTCATGTGGTTTTGGTACATGGACTATTATTATTAACTTTAATTGCATAGGTTCCAATTCATTAGCACAAAAGAAATAAAAAATTCATAAAATTATAATTAGCAATTCATGACAATAGCATTGATGTATCTTTCCAAAATTTTTGTTTTTAGAGTATTTTATAATTATTGCATCTCTAAAAAATTATTATAAGAATACAAGAAAAAGGTGAATATTTTTAAAAAATCTATTTTTATTAATAAAATAGAAATTCAATACTAGCGTGAAACAGAACATCAACAATTAAAATAAAGTAAAAACATAAAAAATATAATCAAAATGCCACTTGCAGAGGTCACGGGTTCGAATAAAAGCCTCTCTAATTGTCTTGAAAAGTATATAATAAAAAAATAAATAATTATATTTCATTTTTTTATTCAAATTATATATATATTTAAAAGTAATTATAATTTATATTTAAAATATTAAATTATTACAACCTATCTCATTATTTGTTCAATCTTATTATTAAATAATAGTTTATATATAAAATTAAAATTTATTTGATATAGGTTCATGTTGTGACATCTAACTTAGTTTTATTTCATATAACTAACTCAAAAAAAAAAGAACTAAATATTTGAAGCCTTAATGATTTATTTTGGGATAAAATTCTGTATTTTGGAGCTGGATTCTAATGCAAACGTATTATCAACTTTGCAAGTCATGGGCCCGCACGATTACATGGGACTCTACTTTTGAGAAAAGAAGTGCGATTTTCAACTTCTCGTATATGATTTGGGAAAATTATGGGCTCCTCGTATATGTAGAGGCGTATGTAATTGTGAAATCTCTTCCTGTTTCATTCTTAAACTAACTAAAATACCCACGCAATGTGCTATGCAAATAGGGGTGGGCGTGGACATTCGAATTTGTCCATCTGTCCGATGTCCGAAGTATGTCCGACCGAATTCGACCGAATTAAAACAAACCAAACATGGATATTTTTTGTCCGATCGAACGACCGACCGAGTGTCCGATATTTAATAACAAACTTGTATGATCCATCTTCAAAAAAATATATCACATTATAAACATAATGTAAAACCATTGATCTGAGTCAGGGTTTTATGCTTATGAACCGATCGGTTCAATTATCGGTTCAAGTCGAGTATGTTTTAGAATATGTGTACTGAATCGACGCTGGTCGGGTGTACGAGCCATGAGGGTCATACGTACCCAAGTATATGATGATAACATCATGAATATAACAGAAAAGAATGAATTATCAGAATATATGAAAGTATGCCAATTATTTTTTTATTTTATATATAGTTGATCGTGAAATTAGTTTAGGCCATTTACCGCGTTAGGACGCGTTACGGGGAATTTGGGTGGGTTATTAGTTATAGAATGCCATTATGATGTTGTAGTGTTTATTTTATTTTATGGAATTTTTTCTGATTTTATGGATTTTTTGTAGGATTTATTCCGAGTTAGTTATTATTATTAACTCGAGACATTAGCGAGTCAAGTCTTATTTACGATATTACCATCAATCAAACATCCGACCCATTCTCTTCCCTGTCCAAACCGCGCCGCCCCCTTGCGTGGTGGCTGCCGCCGTCGCTGCCGCGTCGCCCGGCCGCCGATCGTCACCGCTAGGCCCCGCCGCAGCGTTGCCGCGGCACCCGGCCGCCGATCGTCACCGCCAGGCCCGGCCGCGGCATTGCCGCCGTCGCCCGGCCTCCACGACGCCGGAATCTTTGCTTGTCGTCGATTCTGCCGCCACCGCTGCCGCGTCGCCCGGCCCCCAATCGTCGCCGCCAGGCCCCGCCGTGGCGTTGCCATGATGCCCCAAGCGCCCCCGCCGTCGCCCGGCCTCCACGACGCCGGAATCGCCGCTCGTCATCGATTCCGCCGCCGATACCCTCTGTTCGCGTCGTTAATGCCGCCGGCGACCGTCGCCGTGGCCGTCTTTGACATTGCCAACCCTCTTACGGCGGCAGGCGGCGGCGGAGGAGTCAGCGGCTGCGAAGGTGGCGGCGGCGGAGAGGGGTCCGAAGGACAATTCGATGTCCGAAGTCGGTCGGACAAATTTTGTCCGACGAAATTTTGGACAGACACGGATAATAATTCGTCTGATGTCTGTCTGACTGATGCCCACCCCTATATGCACAATGATCATTGGCAATATATTAAAAAAATCAAAAAGTATTAGACAACCACACTGGTAAGAGAATATTTTTGATGGATGGTCACTGAAGTTGTAATATATTATAAAAATAATAATAATAAAATGAAAAATATTATTAAATAAAAATAATTGAATAGCCAAAATATACAAAAAAATAAAATAATGGTATTTTTTAAAACTTCAATAAGAACAAATATATATTAAAAAAAAGATCAAGATTCATAATAAAATTTTTTAGAAGGAAATTTTTAGATAAAATAAGGTGTAATCTTCTAAATATAAACCTTTAATTGAAAGAAGAATGGACCTTTTTGAAATGAGGGGCATTCCATAAAATAACATTTTTTAAAGAGAACATCCTTGTGTAAGGAGATACATCCGTAGGAGTATTACTTATTAAAAAATTACATATACTTAGAAGTAAGGAGAGAAAATAATCCCTTTAGAGTAAAGATGGGAAAAAAATTACTCCCCTATTATAGTTAGGTATTTGATTATTACAAAACAAGCGTCTTTGACAAAAACCCCTTTAATTGTGCACCCGTGAGAAGAAGAAGCCTTTTAATTTTGTGTGGAAAAAGTCTTTTTCCATTTTTATTGTTAACAAATTAGTATGGTTAGATGGAGAGTGGGATATTCCTTCATGTATAATCGGAGATAACTCTGTGGTATTCATGATATCTATTATTTCAATATTTGGTGATTAAGTTAGATGACATTGCTAAAGGAATTATATTTGTAGATACGCTGAATGTCTTTTATATGGTTATATTTTTGGTTTGATCCAACAACAAAGTGATTTTTTTTATATGGTCATCAACCTATTTTCTAAGAAATATTTTACTATAGTATTTTAATGATCAAAATTATCAAATTTATTTTAGAGTAAATATCACTCAGCTCTCGTGGATTGAGTCAACTCATCACTTAATTCCTCTCTTTTTAGTAAAAATCATTTAACCTTCATCGAAACTAACACAATTATACAACCATCTTTAAATGATGATGTGGTCTGCTAATTGATAATGTGGAATGCCACATCATTAATAAAATTAATTAATATTACTTTTGATTACAGATGAATAAGATATATAAAATAAAAACATAACAACTAAATAAAATTTAACAAATAATAAAATATTTTAATATATTTAATTTCCTACCATAAGTCTAATTTTCAACTAGATCTAAAAAAATAATAAAAAATATTTCTTCTCAAATAAAATGACCTTGATGGAAATCAAATAAAATAATTTAACGATTACATATTTTATGTTAGTGCATTTATTTTATATTACATAATAATTAATTTTATTTAATTTAATATTTTTTTGATATAGCATTCCCATATTATCAATCAATTGGCTGTAAGTTTGCCACACCATCACTGAACTATATTTTTAAAATAGTATTAACGTTAAAATGGATAAATGAAGTTTTTTTAGAAAGGATGGAAGCAAAATTATGAGTTAAATTAGTTCATGAAGGTTAAGTGATATTTGCATTTTAGTTACAATGGAGTGGTTTGATTTTTAGTTTACAATGGAGTGATTTTCGGCCCCAACTTAAATCCCTCCTCCTCGGCGTTGAATTTTTACCATCTCAACTTACATTTGATCTTTTTTGTTTAATACAAATATTTTATAAATTTCCTTAATGCTCCCACTAATTAGGTGGCTCAGGCAAACAGAGGTGTTCATAAGTTAATCAAAATAATTGTTTATGTTGGGAAAAAAAATTGTGCTTAATATCAATAGATCATAATTTTGGTGAATTGCGTGTGGCAAAATACTTGTTCTCTGTATCTTATGAGAGGGTACGTAGGTATAAGAAATAGTTTTGGAAAGGTCCATTTAGATGGCAAGAAAGAGAGGAATAGGGGGAAACAGAAATACACCAAAGAATGATTTTGAGAAAGAATAAAGTTTATATTTTTTACAAATTTTTATTGTGTGATTGGTTCAGTAGAAATTTAAATTTCCATAGCTGGTCTGTCCAATTTTTCTTATATTTTTTGTAGAAAAATAGTTTGTTAAGACTTTTTTCAAGATACTTTATGAAAATTTATTTTAGTTTTCAAAAGATTTTCTTTTCCTTTTACTTTTTTTAATGTTATCTCAGACCAAACAAATGATCCCTTAAACGAACCCTACTGAAGAATTTCATGGAATAGTAACGGCCAACAGCAGATCCATTCACATGTATGCCCTGCAGCATGAATGTGAAATAACTATTTATACTCATATCAACTTTGTCTTTATTTTACTTCTTAAGAATCATACTTTTTCGTCCCAGAAAACGTATCACAGTAGCATATGGTGTACAAACTCCAAATAAAACCATAAATGAGCAGCACAAGTCAAATTATCAACAAACAACATCTAAAACTATCCAAGTGAAAACTAAGAGAACTAATCAAACTTCAAAACAGTGATTTAAAAAAAAAGGAAAATGAGAAAGAAAACCACAAACAGCTTAAAAACCCATGATTCTTTCCACCCAACTTAACACCATAAATTCGTCTACTTTTCACGAGAGATTTGCATCAGAAGATAGAAGCCAAGCAGCAAAAGCCCTCTCTAGCTCACTCTCTTCAGACATCTCCAACAGTTCATCAGTGTCTTCCCAAAGCCATGACCATCCATCTCCATCTTCTTCCGCTCTCCCCACCTTCTTATCATGGTCATCTTGATCATCCACGCCTTCCCAAACCCAGTCCATGTCCGTCCACTCGTCTCCGAGACTCAGAGCAGGTGATGGCCATTGAATGTCTTCAACAATATCAATGCTCTGTCCCTCCCAAGCAGAACCCGTCCGGACTCCAGTGTTATCAGACGTCTCACCACTCACAGCGTTACTTATCGTTTCAATGGCAACCATTAATGGGTTGAATGGCATCTCGCTTTCAGGCTCATAGCTTATACCAGAGAGGAGTGCTCTGTTTTTCTGGTGACTCTGAGATGCTGGGCTCTAATATTGGGGGATGATGATCATGAGAACATTCTGGTAATTGTTTCTTATCCCTCCCAAAAGAGAGGCCGACGTCGCTGCTCTTCTTAATGGAGGCCAGCCGGCTCTTCCTGCCACCGGCAGGCCGGCCGATGTCCATGACAATCTTCACGGCATCATTGTCCGCTCTTCTGAAGGTGTGGATTCTCCTGCTCAAATGGGAGTTCCAGTAGTTCTTTATCTCGTTATCAGTTCTACCCGGCAACTGAGAAGCTATCAAAGACCACCTGCAATATAAGCACCAAGAGCAATAATATATAAAGAGCCAGTTATGCAACCGTAAAAAATACACATTATTATTTTGCAAAACAACAGAGAAGCTGCTAACCTGTTCCCATGCGAGCCATGCAACTTTATGATCACCTCCTCCTCCTCCACCGAAATGTTTCCCCTCTTAAGATCCGCTCTAAGATAATTGATCCACCTCAATCTGCAACTCTTCCCGCACCTCAACAATCCTACACGTACATCATCATCATACACAACCATTACAACTACAACCAATACCATCGACAAAATCACCACTACCATGCTCATATATAGAATAATTAATATGTTTCTCATTAAACTAGAAAAAAAGGGAAAGACTAAGCTAGCACCGACCAGCATTTTTGGGGAGAGACCTCCAAGAGCCTTCCCCATTGGCACGAATGTAGTTGGTAAGGATCTCATCCTCCTCCGTCGTCCACAGCCCCCTCTTCAACCCAACCTTCTCGCAGCAGGGCGTCCTTCCCATATTGCTGGTATAAAGCTAGGGGAGCTCCACCACGATCGACCACAATGCTACGACTAGGCACATTCAAGTGATCACTGATTATTGATGAGTGCTCTTACGACTATTAGCAATGGTAACAGAATTGGAGGTGGTTATATGTGCAGTAAGGAGTGATGATTGATGATCAATACTTGTCAGTAAAAGAGACGGAAGGGGGTTGAGACTATAAAGGCGAAGAAAGGGACCCTTCGGTACTGGAGGTATGCGGCAGAGGAGGGAGCCACGAAGACGAAGGAGGAGTCTGGTTGTCGTGGCCTATCTATCATCGTTCTGCATATGTCGAGCTTCAACCTCCCACGTTGCTGATCATGCCATTCTTATACACCAATCTATCATAAAAACGTAATAATATCATCCTTAGGCGCATTTACATATACATGTGTGTGTGTACATACTTGTGTCTCTTAGCTTCCTGTATTTTACAAGTTTGGTGAAGCTTCTTTGAATGTAACGTTCCTATGCTAAAGAAGAGTAAATACAACCATCGACCATAGATAAGATGACCAAACCTTGTTATCAGGACTCAGAAGAGGTTTTACCATCGTTATCAAGGGAGATGTAAGATTAATGATCATGGTCTACATATCTCTTAACTAGTTATATGAAAAGTTTTAACCTTGCAACTTGATCACTTCGGCGCCCTTGTAGAAGATGAAAGAATCCGCACGTACACGGGTGGGAATTATAAGCAGATGTATTAATTGTTGGCTTCACCTGATAAAACATAAAGCCATGCTCGTGTATAAGCCTATATACTCATGCTGCAAATCTTAGTCGAACTTCCATTAATCCAATGAAGCGAAAGTAAGTACTAGTACGTACTCCTCCCTGTGAAGATTGGACATGATCAAAACATGATCAGAGAGACTTGAAGTTATCGCTTCTGTAGGGTGGCCGACTTCTTCTGCCTCAATCTAAGTTGGAAACTTTCAATGTGATCAACAACAATCGATGCTAATTTGCAGCCCCTTCTGGATTCTTCTTGGCAGGAATTTACGGAAGATGGAAGGTGGTTTATTCCTCTTGCTTTTGTAAAGGGGTGTTGACTACCCAACTTTTTTTAGTTCACTCGTCGACTACTTTTTAATTAATCCTGATCGTAAACAATTACTTTTCTCCCACTCTGAATTAATTCAAATGTTTGCATGCAAGCTGCAAAATGTCTGCTTGCTTGCTCATGACAACAAAACATAATTTTGTATTCCTTGATTTACATCATTTTAACTCGTACGTACTACTTAATAAATTGGATCTTTCATTTGTACAAATTAATTAATTTTTGAACTTTTTAAGTGTAAACATTTTTTTTAAAAAACACATTCTAGACAATGATCGGGACTCGGCTCCATATTTGGTTTAATTATGGACCGAATTAGCTAGTTAACTTGCAATTAATTTGCAAAGGCAATAGATTAAACCAACTTGGGGAATTTTTTTATGTGAATAATAAAAAAAAACTAATAATTACGAATTTACTCGATGGAAAGAATTTTAAAAGTTCAATGAAAGCGATCAATATAATTGCATAGTTAGTTTTCAATATAATGGGATTAAGCTGTTCTTGATTAACTATATAAGTCTTGTATCGACGAATAAGAAGTGATCACATATTATCGTAAGAAGTGATAAAGTTGGTAACAGATGGGCACGTCTCCGTCACGCCCACTGATTTGTAAGTGTCCATGCCGGTTATTATGGATAAATGGCTTAACGAACAAACTAATGCATAATAAAGTAAATATAGAATTATAGAATAGGTTATTTATAAACGACTTCTCTAATATAGTTTGTCCGTTTATAAATATAGAATTATAGATTATTAATAGAATTTTTGTGCATTCATATTGGTTTTATTAATGAGATTTTATACAAAATCAATTACAAGTCCAGACAAGCCATTTCAAATGCAGAATTGATATATGTGATTAGTCAATAAACTTATCTTCTTTATTAATGTTGCCGATATGGACAATAGTAGACAGACATCTACATGTCCACCGCCATGCCAATTATTTTCCGAACAAAAAAAAAACATGCCTGTGACCCTCTCTATATCTGTACAGTTCTTCAAAAATACAGATTAGCCTAACGAACAATTAGTGTCCAATATTACCGCATGAAGTGAGTACTAAATTAAAATCCTTTCTTGCTAAAAAAAATGGGTGAAAATAAACCGATCACTCGTTTATAGTACGAATTGTGAAAGCCATAGAATCAGTTCAATTCCCATGCGGAACGTTGCCGTCGATGATAGATCTGTTGAATTATATACGTCCAAAATCTAACAAGATCTGCCTGCCCAATTTAAGAGGCAAGGCTACGTAGCCAACAAGATGGCCACGATTGAAGAGGAGCTTCTAGCATGCTTTGACTCCAACCATCATCGTCTCTGCCCACCTGCAACCCTAATTCCTTCTTTGTCGTCTTCTTATAACAAATGCAGACGAATTACTATTATTTACGTATGCCTCTCCCTTCTTATTTCTTTTATTCTTTTACACGAGTTTACTTGAGGCACTCTATGCTCTTCTTCTATGTACAATATGCCTCTCGATCGAGCAATAGATGCCAGCTTGATTAATGCTTAGCTTATGAATTTTCCAATTGATTCAGCATTTTTTTCACAATAAGCTTGCCTCTATATATATATATATATATATATATCATGATCTGAGATTTTGACTGGGGAAGGATCCACGCTTGCTGTGTATTGTTACATGCACTGTTGACAAGTAAAGGCCCAGAGAGCTGGTTTTTCTATTCGCCAATTATAGACATGTAATCAACATTAGAGTAGCTTTGTGTCTTGGGTAGGTTTCTGTTACTAAAATTGATGTTTTGTCGGCTTCCATCATAAAATTTATTTAATTATGTTGCTTTTTTTTTCCCAAGCATTTGTATATGCCGCTACTTCCTAACATCTTATTAAATGTGTGCCCCCTTCGCTTGGCTGGCAATCCCTAGTGGCGTATATCATCATATACGAAATGTAAATACGACTTCTCTATATATACATGTATGCGGGAGCGTCTACGTTAGTTTAATCCTTGATCGAGGCTTCAAGCTACGTCATAAATTATATGTGCATATATATATATATGTGTGTGGTACTATTAATTCATCATTGTAAGAATATATATTATATTTTTATGGAAAAACAATAATCACATTCCAATTAATGGATACATTTCTAAATAATACAAAAATGGTGGATGCGATCGATTAACCGGTACTATGCTTGAATATTTTTACCGTAAATTATTGTGTTTATTTTATTTATTATTTAGCGGTTAAAATTGTCCGTGAGGACGTTTTCCCCTCTATCTGGATATATCCAACATGAATACACGTATACATCAAATGTTTAAATTGAAGATGGGATATCAGCTGTATATGTTTATATTTCCAAAATATTAAAAACAATGAGGTGGCGGTTTGGTGATATTTGGGACCAGGAAAAAGCCAAGGAGCTGTGGAAAGCTCACGGTTTCCATCGTTTTTTCTTGTCGATCGGTCAAACTGGGAGAGTGTTTTTACCCAAGCTTCTCGGAGAGTTTTAGAAGAATATATATTAGCTACAGAAGGAATATTCATGCTCTCCCACAAATAAGAATTGTAGATGATCTCTTGAAAATCATCTGTCACATTATTGAGTGGCCTTGCATCATATTTGAGGATGGTTTGCACCAGTTGCCAAAGCCATCACGACGAAAATCTCTCTTTTAATGTTGCCAGGGTGTAAGCACGTGGGCAAACGTCGACGACAGACTCCATGGCTTCGAACTGCTTCCATTTAAGACGATGCTAGTGTCAATGTGCCCTGTTGCATTGGTCGTTGGCATTGGACGGGGTCATGGTGACACGATCACAAGTATATAATAGCTCCCTTCGTTACCCGTTCTCTCCTCTCCGTCCACCATTGCGGGATTGACGTTTACCCTATTGTGGTCTTAAAAAAATTAAAAAACTCCCCTTTAGGGTTGCTAATTGAACGAATCAACTCGTGAGTATTTAGTATTTAGTTCAGTTTGACTCGATTCGAAACTCGACTCGAAACTCGACATTTAAATGCTTAACTTGAACTTGAATCTTACGAGCCAAACTTGAGCAAGGTCGTGTTCGACTCGATTCGATTATAACTCGAACTCAACTTGATAAAATAATATAATAATATAGTCTTTATATATATATATATATATACACACACACAATATAATAACAAAAAAACAAGATAGTTAAAATGACAATTATTCATTTTAAAGTTGTGAGTTCAAACCACATTGACTTCATATTTTTTTAAAGCGAGGTATTTTTGACTTTTAATCGAACTGATTTCGAACTAACGAACGAGCTAAATATATTCAAATCGAACTTGAACATATATGTCCAAAACTCGTTCGATCTCGAGTCTGAGTTTCTAACTATTCGAACCAAATTCGAACACATGTTAAACTCAGTTCGCTCGCTCAATTAGCACCCCTACTCCCCCCCTAGCCGTGAAAATTTACTTCATCGTGGAATAAGCTATTTCCAAATTGTCTATCATTATGTCAAGATAGGTTTCTCTCAGAACAAGATTAAAGGCTTTGAAAAACAAAACAAAACAAAACAAGATTACAACATCTCTACATATTCTTCATTTCCAAGAGATTGAGGGCTTGAAAAAGCTCACTTGTAGATTTGAACTGCACTTACTGATGGCAGATCACGCATATGTACATACATTATCAATATTAAAGATGAGGCAAGATGAAACAAGGCCATTTGTATGCATTCAGAACAAAAGAAAATTCTCATTTGCTATGGTATATGAACTTGCTAGACAGTTCAACCCCTCAAAAGCAGTGGAGAACAATTCACCAGCTGAAGTCAACCTCTTATCGCCCTTTTGCAAAGACAAATATTTATAATTAATTGCGAATAAATAATTACACAGAAAACGGCAGCAAAAATCAGGATCAACTGGTCAGCGAAGGTCAACTACATCAAACTTCAACTTGAGGTTCATGTAGACATGAGAACAATGTTCATAAATTGTGCTTCCATCTGAAGGCTCTTCATGTGGATGGAAGCCACGTTCCTGGCAATTACGAATCACGCTAACACCTCCCGGGTCAGATAAGTGGAATATGCCATGCGGGCTACACTCACCAGAATTAATCAACTTTTTTCAGTTAGATTTAGGAAAAGATGTCAATAAGTAAACCATAAATAAAATTTTTATATTTATAAAAGCCCATAAACTCATCCTGTTCAACTTTTGCAGATGGAGTTAGTTATATACCTGGATTCATCTGTTGGAGCCATCACTATTGCTATTGCTTCCGGTAGCATAACCTAGATAGATATTGCACAGTGTAATCATGTTCTCAGAGAACAGTTTTCATTAGGTGAGCAACACTGATGAAAGGATTTAAAATAGATTAAATAAAGGAAGAAAGATAAGATCAAAACCGCTAGGACATGATTTTCAGCTTAAATAATTTATCATTATATATTCACCTGGTAAGAGTAATGTGTGTGAAGGTCAATCGATGACATGAAACAAGTCTGGGATGGATGTGTCTGACACCAAAAAAATGGAAAAATTAAGAAAAGTGCCCCCCTCATTCAATGAAAAATATTATTATTATTATTATTATTATTGTTATTGTTATTGTTGTTATTATTAATTATTATTATTGTTATTAAATTCTACTTCAAAAAGAAAAAAAAAGAAAAGGTAAAGAAAAATGTCCCCCTCATTCAATGAAAAAAATACTATTATTATTATTGTTATTGTTGTTAATATTAATTATTACATTGTTATTAATTCTTCTTCTCCTTCTCCTTCTTCTTCTAGGCAGGAAAAGAATATATAAAAAATAAAACAAAAATAAACCCTTAAAACTACTTGAAAGGAAATTGATAACTATAGTATATTGGGATGATCAGCTTGAAACCACAATTATCTTGTCCTGCGTAGTTATAGCAAGTGTCAAGTATAACTCCTATTGAGGGAATGAAAAATAGAAGTGAAGGGGATATGCAAAGTTTTTACCATGTTTCAATTGGCCTTGTGTTCTGCTCTTCTAGAGAAATTTTAAATTGCCAAGATCCAACACAAACCATTTTTTATATTGCCTTATAGATCTACTTAATTTTAAAGAGATTTCAGCATCCAAAAATCTATCTTGTGAATGAAAGAAATATCTATTGATGGACCTTCTAGCAAATATTTTCCGGCATCAAGATGTCCCGCATAACATTGTCTCCATACAAAATCAGCATACCTTAAACCCTTAATTAAGAAAACTGATTTTTAGTGTCTTCTATATTTAACATAGAGCTCTCCGGTTCACACGTTGGTAAAGATAGAAAGTTTATAAGATAAACATAAAAAGTCATCGCACAAATGACCAGGGAATATAATAATTACAAGAATAGAAAAACTTACATGTATCCATCCCAGGGGAAAAAGGGATAACTTATCTTGAACCTCAAATATTTCTTCCTCGTTTTTGGTCTGACACTATAATCATAAGCATAATCTATAAAAGACCTTTATAGCCGGTAATTAAAAGAAATTCTACAGACATCGAAAAGAAAATTACTGAATCCGAAGTTGAATCTTGCTTGGGAATAATCAAGGTTGTCACATAGAATGTCCTGCTTTTCTACATCAGCAATGTCATATAACGATCCTTAGTGGCAATATGAGGCATCTAAATCCTTCACTTTTTATAAGAAAGATAGATCAAGTTACCAGTGAGCCAGCAAGAACTCCACAAGTTTCCAGGTTTTTTACTGTATTTTTCTGTGCTATCTTTAAAAAATTGTCCATCAGTATTGGTGACTGCAAATAAGGCAATCAATGGAATCAAACACAAGTTTTCACCAAAACGTGAAAAGATGAAGATCCAGAGTCACCAATCTTTCAAGCAGCAGCAAAAATAACCGACAGAATAAATACTTACAATGTGCAAATGCTGAAAAGTTTTAGAATCCGTATCATGCAAAGTTTTTGCTTGTCCTGGTCTAGGATCAGCAACTTTTGATGGAGATATTGGAAGTCTATTTGGTTGAACACGAGTAAGTAGCGGAGGAGGAGAGGGTTGTTGGGTAATCTCATGGTGTGTATTATTTTCATGAGAATATTCAATACGGAATTCGTGGATGGGCGAACTATCTAAAGAGTACAACGGTTGTCCATCATCTAAAGAAAGAACTGACTCATAAAGAGATCTTTGCCTTTCTGAAGATTGTTCTGCTTGATGAAGTTCACTAACCACAAAATAAATTCATCATAAAATACTGCAAGTGATAAAAAAATCCCTACATCTCTACAGGCAAAATCTGAAAGGAAAGAGAAGAGCTAAGCACCTTGAACTTCCAGATGAAGTGAGCTCCGATCTACTAGGATAGCTTGCCTGCAGCGCAAGCATCATCGGGTAAGGCCTACGAGATTTTGGTTACAAAGAATTAAGTTGAGAGTACACGGTACCTTGACACTAGAGACATGCCCTATCCTTGGTGTATGAAGTCCATTTGGGCCAAAAACTGAATGCCTAGACAATGTTTCCTCCTTTGGAAGTGGCAAACTTAGCGACCTAGATGATTGACAAAAGGATAATTTCAATTATTTGTAAACAAAATAATTTCTATGGTTGACCTAAGTACATGTCTGCTAATGCAGCAATACAAGTAACTTCATAAATAAAACGTACTAACAATTTTTGTAGCATTGGCTCAGTTTTTGTGTGATTTGATAAGTAGTGAGCTTCAGTTTCTTGACTATTTGGCCAGCACTGGAAACAGGAAGTTACCCATATTAAGACAGAAATAAATACACAAAAAATAGGTTCTATCAAATATAATAATTGGAGAATCGTAAGGACATTTCAAGGAGTATATCAGGCCAAAACATACATATGTTTGAGTAGGAATGATGGAACTCCTGCTTCTTTCATCAATTTGTCTTTGAACAATCGGTTTTAAAGTTTCCAGCTCGGTGATGGCTTCAACAAGTTTCTAAGATGGATGTGAAGTCAATAACCAAAACAATTGAAAAAAGAAGGGAAAGAATGAATTTTCAACCAGTGTGTACTCACTTTCTTGAAAATTGTTCTCCTACTTGCAAGTAATGAATGGTAATCCCGATGGAAGGGTATTGTTTCTAATATTAAACTGCAAAAAAATTGACAAGGATCAATTTTCTTTGCCTACTTTGTTAATAGCATGCACTTTGGATCAGTATGTAATTACATATTTGATAAGAAAATTAAAGGACCATAGAATAACCCTTAATAACCATGTTGAATTAAATATTTAGTGGTTCTTTTTCCTAACAAAATTTACATGACATCAGAGCCAAAGATTTGAGGTTAAAATCCCATTGGCAATATATGCCCCAAGAAATATTAATTTATCCCATGTTATGACCAATGTCAAGTATTTGTATTTGTCCACGTGCTAAACCTTTAAAACAGTTTGCTAACATGTGAGGAGGATTTTTAACAGTGACAAGTGGTTAGACCATCTAAAATTTACAAACCCACTCATAGATGCCTTCCTCTTACGCTAAACAGAACGAAGAAAAAAAGTATGTAAGCAGTTTCATATGTAAAGAAAAACCACAATCTGGCTACTAAGTTCACATCTCTCTGCATTTGAATGCAGAATTTTTTGTGCAGATTTACATCTACTATTTTTGTGTGCTACCGGTTGAAGGTGATGACCTATATGCTTAGATATTACTTGTTAGTTTGTTATGAGTTTGGTAGTTTGTTTCTAAGTCTGTTAGAATTTATTATAATTCTGTAGGTGTTATATTTTAGTTATGATCTATGTAACAAACTATGTTTATAAACAAAAGCAATGAATGGCTCGGTGATCCAAGGGAGTTGCCTCTCCTGTATATTTTTTAATGAATTTCCATATGATATCGAGCCATTGATTCATAATTTTTTTTACCCCCTCCCTCCACCTTACCGTTTCTACCTCTGCTTTTATTTCTCCTTGCCTATAATGGACAAGGGTAAAGTAGTGGTCGTTCCCCCTGATTCCTCCACCATTTCTGTTGTTGATCTCATTAATAGATCTTCCATTACTTCTTCTAAACTCTATGACTAGAACTATCTTTCCTAGTCAACTGCTATTACAACTTTTCTCACCTCCAAGGAGAAACTGAAGTATATTGAAACAGATAAACCTGCTGATGCCAGTCCTACATGGGCCAAGGAGGATGCCCAAGTCAGGTCTTGGTTATGGAATAGCATGAAGCCTCTTGTAGCTTGTGATGTCATGCTTTTGCCTACAACGTATGCTGTGTGAAACTCTATCAAGGAGACCTATGTGCATGAAGGTAACATTTAACGTCTCTGAGCTTTGTGAGGACATGTTCCTCACCAAACAAGGATCCAAGCCTCTTCACGAGTATTATAGTACTGTGAAAGGCAAATGGGAGGAACTCAGTCTGTACCAACCTTTTCTTGCTAACATTACAACCTGGAAGAAACAATGAGAGGAACTCAAAGCGGTGCCCTTTCTAGCTTCCCTTGGGCCATCCTATTCATTGGCCAAAAGTCAGATCCTCACTAGCCCTGATCTGCTTTCCCTCAATGCTGTTGTCTCCCGACTTTCACACCTCTCTCTAGATGAAGATTTTGATATTGGTGATGAAGAACCCACTGGTCTTGCTGCCATTACTTGATCTCCATCTCCTTCTACAAGGGGAAGGGGGAGAGGTGGAGGTATTGGAAAAGGGTGGTGATTGACCTAGCACTAAGAAGGAAGAGAGATTTTGTGTTTTCTGTCAGAAGCAAGGCCACACTGAAGATAAATATTGGAAGAAACATAGGAAACATGAGTGGGCTACTAAGAAGGATCTCTCTTCCACTGTTGTCTCGCCTTCTCATGTCATGGCTGCTAAA
Organism: Piper betle; assembly: GCA_033002965.1. NCBI lineage: Eukaryota > Viridiplantae > Streptophyta > Magnoliopsida > Piperales > Piperaceae > Piper > Piper betle. The sequence continues at coordinate 76,432 of JAURVB010013363.1, read as the reverse complement.
AGCACTTCCGCTCCTGCACCTGCCGCAGTCACTCTTAATCATGAGGATTTTGAAAGTCTTCTCAAAATGGCCCATGGAAATCATGCCCTCCCTTCGGTAGCTGTGGCCAATACAAGTATTTTCCATACCCCTTCCCTTCCACCCACAGATGGCTTATAGACTCTTATGCGACTGATCATATGACCAGCAGTCCTCAACTCTTCTCTTCCTATTTTCCCTTAACAAGTCTTACATTCATAAGCCTAGCAGATGGTAGTCGAGACCCAGCTATTGGAAAAGAAACTCTACCTCTTTCTTCAGACCTGATTTTGATGGATGTTTTGTTGGTTCCTTCCTTCCCTATGAGCCTCCTTTCTGTGACTAAACTTTGCTCAAATAATCCTTGTCAAGTAGTGTTCACATCTACCTGCTGTTCTTTTTAGGACATAAGGAGGAAGAGGGAGATTGGGCATGGCTTCATTGATGGCAGATGTTCCACTTGTGCACAGGACATCCAGATTCCTCAAAGACTGCAATTACTTCATCATCCAGTGCCTTTGACTGGCATGTTCGTCTAGGCTATCCCAACCTCAAGAAACTCAAACTGTTAGTTCCATCTTTGAGGCAAGTTTCTCAACTTTGGTGTGAGTCTTGTTTGCCCAAGCATAGTAGAGTTCCTTTTCCATTACATGTTGAGTCTAAGTCTACTTGTTTGTTTGAAGTGGTTCATTCTGATGATTACGGTCCATACATGTTCCTAATAATGATCATTTTAAGTATTGTGTTTTTTATTGATGATTTCTGTCGCATGACTTATTTATATTTAATGAAAGAAAGGTCTGAGGCATTATCCAAGTTTGTATCTTTTTTCAATGAAATCAGAAATCAGCATTCAGCTACTATTAAGATCTTTAGTTCTGATAATGCTTTGGAATACAACACTACCACATTCAAGCAATTTTTTTGACACTCATGGTATTATTCACGAAGGTTCTTGTGCCCACACTATACAACAAAATGGAGTGGCAAAGAGGAAACAAAGGCATTTGTTAGAAATCACTCACAGTATTATGACACATGCATGTACCCAAATTTCATTGGCCTGAAGCCCTCCTCACGGCCTTCCAGGGAAACCATTACACTCTCAAACCACGAACTTTTGGTTGTACATGTTCTCCCTTCCTCGAAAGATAAACTCTTTGCCAAGTCTTTAAAGTGTGTGGTTTTAGGCTATTCCCACACTTAAAAGGGATATTGCTATTATAACCCAACACTTAGAAGGTTGTTTACTAGTATGGATGTTACATTCTTTGAAGAGGTACCATTTTATCCTTCCTCTAGCAGATATCAACACCCCAAAACTGATCCTTCACTGCCAGTCTCCATTTTTGATGTCCCTCACCAAGTACCTAAGCGATTTAAAACCCCTCCTATTGTTTACATTCGCAGGTCCAAGGACGATGTGTCTCTTCCTGCTCTTCAGCCTATTCCTAATAAGCTTGCAGATCCTCCATTGGTTCATATGAGCAGACACAAGGCTGCTTATCATCCTCCATCATCCCAATTTCCTTCTCCAACTCCTGATGGAGTTATGATTCATTGTTCCTCTCATGTGCTCATCTGAGGCTTATCAAATATACATATACCTGTAGATTATAGAGAGACCTTGGGTCATCCTGTTTGGGAAGAAGCAATCGAGGAGTTCAAGGCCTTATCTATGAATCATATGTGGCACTTAACTGAATTACCTTTAGGGAAAAAGGTTGTTGGCTGTAGATGGATTTACACCTTGAAATTCAAAGCTAATGACACATTCGACAGGTTTAAAGCTAGAGTGGTAGCGAAGGGATACACTCAAACACCTGGCCTAGATTACACTGATACCTTTTCTCCTGTTGCCAAGGTCAATTTTGTAATAATTTTAATCTCCTTTGCTGTGAATTATAATTGGTCTTCACCAGCTTGATGTCCAGATTGTCTTCCTCCATGGAGATCTTCATGAGGAAGTTTACATCTAGCAACCAAGTAGGTTAGTTGCTGAAGGGGAGTCCCACATAGTTTACAAACTGAAGGCTATTTATGGTTTAAAGCAGTCACCCCTGTGCATGATTGACAAATTCAGTACTGTTTTGTTGAACTTTGGCTTTGTAAGATGTGTTTCAGACTATTCTTAATTTGTTAAAAGGACAAAAAGGGATTGTATCATTCTTGTTGTCTATGTTGATGATATTGTAATTACTGGCAATGACACTATTGGTATTCAAGAAACTCAAAGTTGGCTTCAGTCCAAGTTGCAAATCAAAGACTTAGGTGTGGTGCAATATTTCCTTGGAATTGAGGTATCAAAGAAGCATGAAGGAATTTTTTAAGTCAAAAGAAATATATTTTAGATATGCTTGATGAAACACGACTCTATACGGCCAAGACAGCTGACACACCACTTGAAGCTGGGATCAAATTAATGCCAGATGAAGGACAAGAGGTAGAAGATCCAAGTAAATATAAAAGGTTGGTAGGCAAGTCTACTTAACAGTCACTCGACCAGATATCTCATATGCAAAATCCCAACATTCTACACACTTCGGCATTTAAAGAAAAATCCAAAAAAGGGACTATTGTATAAGAAACATAAGGAAGACAAAGCACTTGATGTACATGGGTTTGTTGTTGCGGTTCATCTTTTGATAGAAGGACAACTTCTGGATATTGTATCAGTCTGGGAGGAAACCTTGTGATGTGGAAAAACAAAAAGCATAATGTTGTGGCCAGGTCAAGTGTAGAAGCTGAGTACAGGGCAATAGCAAAGGTAACCACAGTACTTGGGCGATGAAGTTGTTACTTTGTGAGCCAGATTCCAAATCTCAGCTCCAATGAAGTTGTATTGTGACAATCAAGTAGCCATACATATGCTAACAATCCAGCGTTCCATGAGAAAACCAAACATAATGGAATTTGATTGTCATTTTACCGGAGATAGGGTGAAGGAAAATATTATTTCAATGCAACATGTCAAATCCAAGGTGTAAGGAGCTGACATCTTTACAAAGACTCTTTCCAGAACCCATTTCAAGAATTATAATCCAATCTATGTTTGTGAGCTATCCCTCCATAGCTTGAAGGAGATTGTAATGATTCGGTTCAATTAGTGCAAACAGATGGGCTTAGTCATTTCTATAAAAGTGATTAACCAAGTTAAACATCATAAGCACATTTTCATTAATACATTAGATCTTATCCTAATAGGTATTAAATATGGGACTAAATTTGGAGATCTTACATTCCACTCACCTTAAGAAAATTTCGCCCCTGATATTCCTTTCTATGGTCTTGATACTAATCTGAATCTATCTAAGCAAACCCCCCTCATCCAACCCGAATCTATCTAAACAAACCCCCTCATCCAATGTGGGTTGGCTCTGATACTACTTGTAATGACTCAATTAATGCAAATTAATGAGTTTAGTCATTTCTTTAAAAGTAATTAGCTAAATTAAAGATTATATGCACATCTTCACTAATATATTCGATCTTACCTCAATAGATATTGGATGTGAGACTAATTTTGGGGATCTTATAAGGAGTGTTGAAGGATGACAACCTATATGCTTACATATTTCTTATTGTTTGTTTGTTATGAGTTTGTTAGTTTGTATCTAAGTTTGTTAGAATTGGTTATAATTTTGTAAGTGTTATATGTTAGTAACGTTAGTTATGAAATGTGTAACAAACTACACCTATAAAGAGAAGGAATGAATAGATCGATGATCCATTTGAGGGAGTCACCTTTCCTAGAAATTTTTTATTGTCTTATGAATTTCTACATTATCATTTGATAGCCGTTTTTTTTAAATAAACATGGTCACATATCACATTCATAAACCACACATTATACACTGGTTGGAAGTTTTGAATTCACATGGTAACACATTATACAAAATGGTAGAGTGGCAACTTTTGATTACATATACACCACAAATAATACAGAATTTGTGTTCTTGCAGTCAGTTAACCATTTAAGTGCATTTCATGTAAAAAATTGAATTTACATAGTACCAAATACCTCTAACATCTAATAGTATGACAACGAAGAAAATACAGAGAAAAAAGATGAAGACAGCACCATAAAAAATTTCCTCACCTTGTAAATCTAAGAAGTATGATATACAAATCAATGACATTTCTTTCCTCACGATATATGCTAGCCTGAGTCATAAAGAACAAAAATAAACTGAATAACTTCATTTTGATTAATAACACACCATAAAACAACCAAAAGAATACAGAAAAACTACATTGGTTTGTTTCTCAAAAAGCTTCCCTGAAGACTATTCGTATAAGAAAATTCACACAAAAAAAGGAAGAAAGGAAGAAAGAAAGAAAGAAAGTGACAGCCATAACTGAGATCAGTTTTCTATTTATAAAAATTTCCAAGCCTCCCAATATAACTTAACCCCAAATTCCCTATGAGCTAATGGGCATAGAATTTAAAAAAAAAAAACTTCACATCCCTTATTCTCTTCCCTTTTCTCTTCAAATGCAAAGAAACATCTAGCTCAGCACACAATAGCAAACTCTGACGTCTTAACATTAGAATTGAAAAAATATATTTCCAAGAAACAATTGATGGCACTCTTTGCACGACAATTCATCCAGATCCTAATCCAATTATCCCAAATTCCAGTTCTAGTGTCATCACAGCTCCCACAGCTCAACAAAAGCTTGTCCAAACGGTACAAAATTTGCAGCTAGGAGTGCAGTTTTCTTCCATCAGCATATGGTCATCGGCAACTTGTACAAAACAAACTGTATCGATAATCTCTTATCCCAACCATGCTTCCAACACCCAATCTCAACGAGTTTAGGTACGGACCAAGAAATCGCAGAACAAACTACTACAAAACAGTTTTTTAAAAAACGACACAAATCATGAGATGGAAATGATAACCTACCTGCTTGAGAAGATTAGAGGCGATTCGGTAATAACAGTCGAGAGGAATCCGATTATCCACCTCCAGTTTTCGAGCGCCGGCGTTGATGTCGTCCAGAGCCGCGATCGGCCGGCCGGAACCCATATCTCCAACTAAACGATCGGCAACAGAATCGGTCACCGACGACGGAAAATCCCGGCGATCTCCTCCGGCGAGGCGAACCCGACCCTTTCAACGCCGCTGCCTCCGAGACTGCCGTGTAAATGACTCGTCGGGTCAACTAATTCCAGGATTAGGCAATTGCCAATTGGGCTGGAAGGTTGGCGCGACGATATCTCTTACTCTCTTTTTTTAAAGAAAATATTATAAATAATCAAGTTCCAATATTTTCTATAATAAATTATTTAAAATTTAAATTTATATTAGATATAATTAGATCTCAAATTTATATTTCACTCATAACCAATTTATATATTTTAAAAATATGTTAATCATAATATTTAGTTTATCAACATAAATACCTTAATTTAACTTTAAACTTTCTCAAACATATTTTTTGGATTTTATATAATGAATGATATTTCATTTCTTAAAAAAGTGTTCAGCAATAAAAATATATTAGATGAAACAATCATTTTAATTTTTAATAAAATGTGACAATATCGAATTAAAATTTTGAACTTTTATAATATATCTTTTTCATTATTTTATTTTTTATTTTTGATGGCCAATAATTTAATTTTCTTTTTGATTGTCCAAAATTCAATAAAAAATATTTTTTCATTTTTTAATTCAATAATATAGTTTTATATTCTATTTAATATTTATCAGTTAATTTTTATTTTTATATATAAAGTGAGTAAAAAATTATAAGTTTTGTCTATTATATATTTTGGAATTAGTAAAAATAAATATTATGTGTATTTTTGTCATTATTTAAAAAATGATAGAATTTTGTTATAATTAATATACAATTTTTTAAAATGGTATTTCTGATATAATTTTGTAAACTTGATTTTTTTGGAAAAAAATTGAAATGTAACTATTTATAATATTTTCCAAAAAAAACAATGATATTTCTATTCATGACCTTTTGATTCGATTTGAAGTTAATATATGCATATTTTATAAGAAGATTGTTTAATGTTGGTTAATATAAATATTTTTTTATTAATTGAAAAAATTAAATATTTATTAAAAGCTGTAATTATTGGTACTTTTCAAATTAGACGAAATTATTTTCATTATTTAATATTTTTTATAGTTTAACAACTTGTATTAATTTGAGTGAGCATGAAAATAACCTCACTAGTATTAGCTATTATTTGATGCACTATTTTTTACTAAGTCTGAATTATGACTACTGCAGCACAATTATTAATTTTAACCTTACAATTTTTTTAATATGAATAAGCTGTACATTATTAGCAAATAAAAAATAAGATTAATATTTCAGATAAACTTAAAAATACTATGAAAAGATAAAACTTTTAATTTTGCACATAGATAAAGAAAATTACATCCGGGCAACCTTCCGAGAATCATACCACTAGACCAAACACCAGTTCGACATGTAGCTTTTCTCGTTATTTTATTTACTTTTTCTACAAGTACACGATCCGGCCTTCTCCACCTCCAAGATCTTGAGGTATATGACGAAGCCGCCCGCCTCCACCCCCTCCCTCCCTCAGACGAAAGCTTAGCATAACTTGAGCGTTGCAATGAACGATTTGTGAACATGAACAATAACGACTTTATTTTATGAAACTTTCTGTGATGACAGGGTGTTAGTTTTTAATATGGGAAGTTTAAGTTCAAACAGCAGAAGATGGCTATCGACATCGAGAGGCAAAAGGTCACAAACTGGTAAAAAGTGAACGCTATACAGGCGGAAAATCTTATCCAGTTCTGGCCTCCGTCGACGAAAAGTTTCCTTGCCTTCTTAATTTCCTTGTCCAACCAAAGCAGCTCCGTGCATCTCTGACACTGTAGTAGATCCACTAAAGTCGCACAAGAGAAAGACAATCTAGTTGGTATTGATCATATTCAAAAGGCAACAAGTATTCATCATTCTAGTTTCCTCATTACAAATGAATTTAATTACGCATTTGCCAATTTCACTTTTATCTAGACTTGAGCAGAGAGCTCATTACATCTGCCACTCTCACGGGTGCGAACAGCTGGGAAAAAGTCGATACAAGCTAAACTATTGGCAATGTTCTGTAAATAAACAAACCGACAGAATGACCATGCTCTTCACTTCGTGCCTAAAAGCATCAAAGATGCATCTTTAGATGGTTTATTACACAGATCATAGTTGTCATATATATGAAAATAGTAAGCTGATGTAACTTTTACTCTTACCTTACGCATTATAAAAATAAAGTCCTTTGGCAGAAGCTGCCCCCTTTGCGAGGCTACGCTTGGGCCTTATGCACCTGCATAAAATTGAATCAACTCCCTGCGTGGCACAAATCATTCCACGATAGTAGCAAATATATTACTATCTTTGTTACATGCTTGATCAACCTGACTATTCAACTAAGGCTGCACATTGCTCAGATCGGAGATGGTGGATATCTATCCGTGGAGCATTTAATTTATAATAAGCATGATACTGCCACAAAATCATCGGCAGTACACACCCTCTGGTTGAATGCACTGTTGCACGAATCAGCCGATTTCGAGTGGAATCGGCCGATTTAAATTGGTTCGGCAGCGTGCCGATCCGATTTTGGGGCCGAATCGGTCGGCCCCGAATCGGCGTCCAACTCGGCCGAGTCACCCCGATTCCGACCGATTTAAATCGGATTCGGAATCGGGGTGAATTGGGAAAAATCGGTTTTTTGAGTAAATTACCAAAATGCCCTAAGTATAATATTAATTCAATTATTTAAATAAGGGTAAAATTAGAATTAAAATTTTAAAAACCTAAACTTACCCGACGGCGGCGACTGGCGACAACGATGGCGGCGACGGGCGGGACGATGGTCGGCGGCGGGGCGACGAGGGAGGGGAGGAGCTGGAGGGGCGGGGCGTGGTTGGCAGGGGGAGGCGGGGAGGGAGAGGGAGGGGCTGGCAGGGGGAGGCTGGGCACGGCGGGCGGGGCGGGGCGGGGCGGGGCGGGTCGGGTCTGGGGGAGGGGGGCGCGGCGGCGGCGAGCGACTTGGAAGGAGGGTGGATGGGGGAGAGAACGGTCGTGGGTGAGAAATAACTGTGGTGGCATTTTTGTAATTAAAACTTGACTCGTGTCCGACTCGAGTACAAAATAATAACTAATTCAAAATAATTTTAAAAAAATCTAAAAAATATTAAAAAATATCATAAAATATAATATATATAATAATATCAAAATGACATCAATATTTAATTTTTATATATTTATTTATGAGTTGTCAAATTATTATATATGATCGATTTGGACCGATTCAATTGGAACGATTCCTGTCCGATTTAGACCGATTCCAATTCCGACTCCTTGGAAAACCAATTCCGATTCCGATTTATGCAACCATGGTTGAATGTGAAAAAAGAAAATAGACAATGAGCCTTTCACATTAGACAACTGATCTAACAACTAAAAACTAAGCGTATGTGGCTACTAAGAAATCTAGGTGAGACAGATCATGAATCCCCGGACCAATTCCCACATCTAGTACCTGTAAAACTGTTGACTCTCACTTAGAATTTTATATTAGCCAATCAGTCAATTCAACTGTCAGTTTTAGTTGAGTCAGTTTCATGAATTACATATTGAATCGAGGCCAGCTATAAGTTATAAGCAGTGAGGGTCAAATGTACCTGAGTATATGATGATAACCTCAGAAAGATTGTGAGAAATGAGTTATTAGAATATATAGCATACAATATTTTGTTTATGTATTTAATCGTAAAATTATTTTTGAGCCGAATAATGCATTAGGACGTGTCACGGGTTATTAGTTATAGAATATGTCATTGTGATGTTATGGTGTGTATTATATTTTATATGATGTTTCCCTATTTTTCTGAATTTTTTAAGGATTTATTATGAATTAATTATTATTTTTGAATCGAGTAGGAGTCGAGTCAAGTTTTATTCATGAAATTGCCACCGAACTTATCCCCAACCTTGTCCCCCCCAAAACTCAATCGCCATCCATTGCCGCCCCTGTCCTTGCCACTGAAGCCTCCTCCAACAGCCGCACTGCTGCCGATTGACACTGCCGAGCTCGGTCGTGTCGTCGCCGTGTTGCCCCGAACGCCCCTGTCGCAACCCCTCGCTAGATCACAACAAAAGAAAGGGGGGCTCATACTTTGAAAGAAAAAAGAGACAAACCAAAAAGCATGAGGAAGAAGAAAGAGGAGGAGCCCCTCACCAGAGAACTTTTTGGTGAAACCCCAACCCATTGTTGATACCTATTAAGGAATGAAGGACCACCTTCCTTGCTCGTCGCTCACCTCCTAGAGAGCTTTTGAGGAGTTGTAGAAACTGTCATCTACCCACGTGTTCTCCTTGCTAATCACTGTCACCGCTGGAGATTATCTTGGAGTCAAGCTATTCATCACCGTTTTACCACAACAGATCTACTCGAAAGGTGAGCTTTTTCTCTTTGGCTGGTGAAAACAAAGGAGTTTGAAGCAAAAAACTATTCGCGGCTATTTTCTGACCAATGCAGGCCATTCTCAACCCTACTTTGGTGTCCAAAGTGAAACAACGAAGCAATATTCGGATCTGGGTGGAGTCCCACCGGAGTTCGACTCCGCCATAGCCGGGAAAAATCAAGAAGTGGTTGACCATAAAAGGAAAAAACAGAGGAGAAAACAAGGGTTGAAAATTGTTGCGGTGAGTTGATTTTGCCACTATTTTTTAACTAACGCTAGTCGTTTACAACCCAACCTTGGTGTCCAAAGTTAAGCCGATGAAGCGATCTTCAGTTATAGGTGGAGTCCCGACAAAGTTCGACGTTGCCGTCACCAAAATTTTGAAAGGAAGTTGCCAATCAAAGCAGTGAAGCAGAAAGGTTCATAGAAAGCCGCCAACTTGTAGCCCTCCGTCTAGCCAGCCCAGGTCATCTCCAGCCAGACCGACACTACCATCGGACTCTCCTCAACACCGTCAACAAACCCAAATCAAGATCCACAGCTGAAAAAGCCACCAGCCACCGGAAAAAGAAGCCTGCTCGAAAAGTGCAAGTGCAGCATTCAACCATCTTCTTGACCTCCGTCCGACTAACTGGAGCCATCTCATGACAAGCCGCCGCCTCGAATCAATCGCCCTTGTCTCTGAGTACAAAACCAGATCAAGTTCCACCGTAGTAAGCCACCACCTTCACTAGAAAACGTGACAGAACGAGGCCGAAACCCATCGCAATAAAAAGTTTCCACCACTACCGCTGCCCTCTGGCATCGACACCGACTGTAGGACCACCACCAATCACTAAATAGCCTAAGATCTACCAATTTGGGTGATTGCTGCCAACCACTGCAGCTAGGAACGCCGTTGCCAGAGCTACCAAAGCCGCTGCTACACTGCTGTCGTAGCTGGGTACGTCGGGCTCATTTATCTTTGATTGCATCCGCGACTACGAAGAGTTATCTAGTGAACTGACCGTGAAGGTAGACCGCATTCGCAACCCACCCGCAACTCGGATTGGAACTAGCGTACCATGCACCACACACAAACTAGCTCACATAGAGAGAAAAGCATGCCCGTGTGTGCCACCTAGTCCGGTCTAGTATTTTCCTGGTTTGAACCTGGTTTGAACCAACCCAAAATGATCTGGTTCAGTTTATTATCACTCTAAAAATAATTTGAAGACCTTCCTAATGTCGGATTGAGACAAAACTTGCTGACCTACTATTTTTGGACATTCTAGACGCTATGGTGAGCTTATTTTAAGGATTTGAAGACAAGAAGAGGATAAACTAGGGCATTAGAGTCAAAGCTATCAAGGACAGATCAAATAAAAAAGCAGTAAAGTTCATTATTTTAAATAAGTGTAAAATTAAAGAAGAAATAGTGGATTATGAACATTGAAGACTAACTTAAAGATTCAAGTTGAACCCTAAGGAATTACGAAAAAAACTTAGGATGTTTATTCCTTAATCGTAGTATTTTATTTTCTAGATTGCATAATTCCTTTGTGTGATAAGGGTATCCTTGGTTCCACTGAACCCACTCATTTATATAGAAGCAAAGACAGAATTCACGGGGTCAGCAATCCTATGCCTGAACAAACATATAGTAGATAGATATTCTTATTAAGTGCTTTGTTTGAGCAACGAGCAGTCCACTGGCCGTTCAAACTTAAAAATGGTCAAGTTGTTGAGATTGAAAGGCCGTAAAAACTTTAAAATACTATAGTTGTTGATATTTAAGGTTTGTTTGAGGGTCAGCTTGGGTGCTATTACCTATGAATATTAAACCAGATAATGAAAAAATATATGCACACAAAAGGTTTTTTTATGTGGTTCTACCATCTCAATGTGAGATTTTTTAAGGTGGATTTTAACTCACAGTCCACTGTTATAAAATTTAGTGAATTTTTTGCCACTTTAATTTTTTGCCTCCGTATCACTATATCACTAGTCTATTAAAGGCTTCAATACTAGTCTTTACAATGCTTTGACGAAAATTTTAATTTCACCAATACAACTGGAATGAGGGAAAACTGTGGGGTTTTAGAGCTCAGAAAGGCCCTAAAATAGATTCCTAATTATCAAGCAGGTGGCGTAGACAAGTGACTGAACAGAACTGGGTGCGTCGAAAGACACGAAGTGCATGGTACACCAAGGACAAATGAAGTTTGGCCTTGGATGGTTGGGCATGGAGCGTTGGGGCTTGTTGGGCTTCCAACTAAGCGGCTCCACGGGCCGGGCTTCGTGCAGACACGGAAAATGACGTAACAACACTAATTGGGCGACAACAAAGCTCCTAGCTTCACCTTGGTGCCGCATGGCTATGTGGCACAAACAGCAACTACTCACCGCAAACTTCACGACTGGCCGGCGACTTCAATGCTCCAAGGGTGCTTTACGTAGCGAAATTTCAATCAGCATAGACTAGGCAAGGAAGGTGGAGGCACTCCAGTTTAGCGGTTTTGTGGCGGTGTAGCAGCAAAGTTACAACCCCGAGAAACCTTAGCACGGCGACGCCCCTGCAGCAAGGCACGACTCAAGGGATCTCGACGGCACACGGCAACAAGTCTCCAAGCAACTTTTCTTGACAGCAGCGGTGAAACGGCGCCTCTTCACGACCATTGACAAGGCGGCGGCACGACAAGTTTTTGGTGGTCGCAATGCTCCGGCACTCCACAGCAGAGTTTTGGCTCCGGCAACGCTTGGCAGTATAGTAGCACATGGTGCAGCCTCAAACGTCCGGTAATAGCTTCCCTGTACCTCCTCGGCAACACATCAACAGGCTTCTCGGCAAAGTTGCTCCAAGCAGCAGAGGCTACACGGCAACCCTTCACGGCAAAATAGCAAGTTTCCATGGCAGAACGGCAGTGGCGAGCAGTCTGACTCCAGGAGAGTACGGCGTGGTTCCCCTCTTTACGGCAAGAGACAATGAATGAGGCAAGGCAGTGCAAATTGTTGAATAAAAATTTTAATTTTAATTAAATTATACATACTTTTTTATAGATTAAATTATCAAAAAAATAAAATTTAATTATGTAAGCGTATTTGAATCTATAATAGGAAAACGATTCTTCACTTCTTTAGGTTTTGATCTTCCAAATTTTACACCGTTCACCAAAGCTAAAGTTATTGGATGATAAGATATCAGAAAAAAAAATTATAGTGCGAATTCGAGACCATAACCGTATTTAATCGTATAACCGTATTTATCCTTATCTTTCATCATTCTAATTTAACCCATCATAAATTAGAGATTACGAAAATAATATCTACACATATTTATCCACACTCATCTTAAATATATGGTATCTCCATATATTTATCTTAAATATTATTGACCCATTAACTTTAACTTTAATAGATCAATTTAATTTAGGCCCAAACCTTATTAATAGTATATGATATAATTATATACTTATATATATACGTCCAAAATCCAACAATCTCCCATTTGGACAATATATATAAAGATAATTGTATATTACCTTATGAGCTCCAAAATAACATACGTTATTATTCCAAAATAATAATCTTGTTCATTAATTAATATTAATATAGGATCAAGGTAATTTTCGTTATATTTATCGTAACTAAACCCATCTATGGTCACATACATCAACATAATTAAATGACATAGATCAAGTATGGATGTGTAGCATGAAAATTACATGTAATTTAATCTGAACATGCCTATTTTCAATTGGTCCAACCTTATGAGATCACCAAAATAAAGTGAAACATAAACCAAATACCTCAACAAAACAAACTCTCACTAAAATAACATATCATCAAATGATACAACACTCAGATGAGCAACATGCTCATGAAAGACCTTGAGTGGTAAACTTTTAATAAGTGGATCCACAACTATAGAGTTTGTCCTAATATGCTCTATAGAGACTTTACCAAAACTTTATCACTCTAAACTCTTTCTTTCACAACAAGGAACTTGATCTCTATATGTTTTGATTTAGATGAGCTCCTGTTGTTATTTGAATATGATACTGCAAACTGATTATCACAAAATAACTTAAGTGGTCTTTCAATATTATCAATAATGTGCAGCCCTATGACAAAATTCCGCAACCATATTCCATGATTGGATGCCTCATAACAAGCTATGAATTCAGCTGCCATGGTGGAAAAAGCTATGAGTGTCTGCTTAGCACTCTTCCAAGAAATAGCTCCTCCAGCAAGTAGGTAGACATAGCCAGAAATGGATCGACGACTATCTTGACATCCAGCAAAATCAGAATCAGAATGCCCAATGATCTCAAGTTGATCTGACTTCCGATAGGTAAGCATGTAATGTTTTGTTTTCTGGAGATACCTCATGACTCTTTTGGCTGCTATCCAATTATCCAATCCCGGATTACTTAAATATCTGCCCAACATTCCAACAATATACGCAATATCTGAACGTGTACATACTTGAGCACACATAAGACTTCCTACTGTTGAAGCATAGGGAATCTTTTGTATTTCATTTCCTTCTATGCCATTTTTAAGGCACTGATTGAGATTGAATTTGTCTCCTTTAGAAATAGGGGTATCTCCTAGTTTACAACCTTGCATGCCAAATCTCTTATGCACTTTTTCTATATAGGCCTTTTGTGATAATCCAATTATACATCGAGAACGATCCCGATGTATTTGAATTCCTAATACAAAAGACGCATTTCCAAGATCTTTCATTTCAAATATCTTTGATAAAAAACTCTTTGTTTCGTGCAAGAAACTTATATCATTACTGACAAGAAATATATCATCAATATATAAAACCAGAAAAATATACTTACTCCCACTAAACTTATGATATATACGATCATCAATAACATTCATCTCAAAACCAAACGAGAGAATCACTTGATGAAATTTGTGATACCATTGACGAGAAGCCTGCTTAAGTCCATAGATAGATTTCTTTAATTTGCAAACCATATTCTTTGAATCACTCGATACAAAGTTTTCTGGTTGCACTATATAAATTGTTTCATCAATGTCACCATTTAGAAACGTAGTCTTTACGTCCATCTGATGTAACTCAAGGTCAAAGTGTGCCACTAATGCCATAATTATTCTGAATAAGTCTTTCGATGAAACTGGAGAGAAAGTCTCATTATAATCGATGCCTTCCTTTTGAGTAAAGCCCTTTGCAACAAAACGAACCTTATATTTTCTACATCACCTTTCGAATCCCTCTTGGTTTTAAATATACATTTACAACCAATAGGTTTCGCACCTTCAGGCAATGGAACAAGATCCCAAACGTCATTAGCTTTCATGGACTTCATCTCTTCAATCATGGCATCAATCCACTTTTGAGAATTAGAACTCTTCATGGCTTGATGAAAATTGATTGGATCATCTTTGTAAAATCCACGATTCGAGTCAGGGTTTTATATTCAGAACCGGTTGGTTTGATCATTATTTTTTAGTTGAGTCAGTTTCAAGACACTTGTACCGAGCTGACGCTGATCGCGTGTATGAGCTATGAGGGTCATGCGTACCCAAGTATATGATGATAACGTCATGAACACAACAAAACAGAATGAGTTATCAGAATATATAAGAGTATGCCACTTATGTTTTTTTATTTTTATATATAGTGGACCGTAGAATTAGTTTTAAGCCGTTTACCGGGTTAGGACGTGTTACGGGCAGTTTGGGTAGGTTGATAGTTCTAGAGCATATCATTATGATGTTTTGGCTTTTGTTTGATTTTACAGGATTTTCCCCGATTTTTATGATTTTTTTAGGATTTAATACGACTTAGTTATTATATTTGACTCGATCCGGAGATGAGTAAAGTCTTATTTACGAAATTGACACCCAGTTATTTTTCTCCCCTCCCGACATCTTCTTCCCAAACCCTTGCCCTGACGCCGCCCCGGTGGAGGGTCACCACCACCACTGTCAACGCCGCCTGGCCACCGATCGTCACCGCCTAGCCCCTGCCACGGTGTCACCGTGCCGCTTCGACCAGTCCCGGCCGCCATTTGGCCGCCGTGACGCCAAATCGCCGCACCAAGCGTCGCGCCTGCGTTGCGCTCGCGTCGTCAATTCTGTCGCCGGCGACCATCACCGGCGTGATCGAGTGGTCGCCACGCCGGCGACGGTCGCCTCGGCACCCTCAACCACCCAGTGACCTTTCCTGACCGGAACGGAGGCCATCGCCGCCTAGGCCGGCCGGATCGAGTCCCCCATCGCCGCCGCTCTGTTTTAGCCATTTTCCAGCGAGCCACCGCCTCGGCCGACCACGTCGACGTTGTGGATGTGTTGGGCTCGCCAAGCTGGTTCCAATGGTACCCAATATGACCACTTTCCGGCCAGTAGCCGCCGCCGGCAGTTGCCGCCGGAAAACTGCCGGAAGCTGCCGAAAAACCGCTGGAAAACCGGATTTGCTGGAATTCGCCGGATCTTCTACAGAGCTCATCCAGTTGATCCCAATCGAGCTTCGGACGCCGATGAGCATCGAATTCTAGTTTCGACACGCATGACGAAACCCTAGCAGTCGCCGATTATCGATGACGAGAGGTATAATTACCTCTGATTTGATTATTTAAAATTAATGATTGTTAGCACAACATGATAGGATTGATTGATTGACATGATAAAAGTCCGAGCATGAAAGAAGTAATGAAATGCATGATTTGATTGGTAATGGGTGAATGTAAGTGATCTAATGAGGTAGATCGAATCGAAGCATGATAAGGGATCACGACGTAATTTAGAAAAAAACACAATAATATTGGTATGAATAGGATGAGTTAGGATTATTCATATTTATGATTATTGATTGTTGATTGTGATGGATGACTATTATATTGTGTGTTGATTATATGACGAGTCTGATGCATCATTTAGTTAGCCGGCGTTAGTATTTAGTTTTGATGTGTAGGTACGGAGTAGGAGCTCGCCGCCTAGGCGCGATGACACACTTGGAGCTTCTACTAGGTCCTTTTAGGACTCGACTTTGTTTTACATTCTCTTCTATTGTATGTTTATTTTATTATCTGCAGGACGGGTTAAGTGGCGTTTTATCGGATCCCACTTAACTCGGGCCATTTAACCGAACAATTTTCCCGGATTAATAACCCCTCGCGGATGATTTCAAAAACAAGATCCACCACAAGTTGCCTTCGGGCCTATTATATAAATCCCTACCCAGCCCTATATATATATATATATATATATATATATATATATATGTAGTTTTTGCAGTTTTAGTGAGACGAGAGATGATGAAACCAACTGCGCGTACCATGAGCGGATGTCGTGACAGTCAAAGCGGGCTCTGGATTAGTGCCAGCAGACTGTTCCATTCCCGAGGGATCCTGACAACTCCGCGTTTGAGTTCCTCACACCCGGAGAACGTGGAGGTTTTCGGGTACTGTTTAGTATAGAGCATGTCCGGACTTGTGGTCCAAAGGGTACTAAAGGCAATTGCCTGAGAGTACTCGGCCTTCGTGCTCAAGGCCAGGAGAAATATGGAGGTAAGGAGAGGGCTTAGGATTTGAGACCAAAAATGAAGTAAGAAAATATCAAGAGCGGCATCAGCAATAGTAAATCAGTAAGTTCGAGATGCTACCGACTCTGCATCCTAGTGGCTCTTCAGTAGTGCCCTTCAGAGTGTTCACGTGGAGTATATGATGTTTTCTTTCATATGAGAGTTTGCTCTCATAGCCAGCTTGTTATAGTTATTTTATTTTCCGGACCAGTAACACTTGTTACTGACGTGTTTTTATACTATATGTAGGTAATAATTACGAGTTGGAGGAGCCAGTTTGGATGGAGGAGCATTGTTGTCGCTTGCACACATGTCAGTCAATTGAGTGTTTATATTGTGTTTATGATATTATTATATGGTGTGATTAAATGCTTGAGACATGATGATGTGACGTGATTAATTGTTAAGATATGATGATGTGACGTGATTAATTGTGAAGACATGATGAGATGATGTGAGCATGAATAGATTGCGCAATGACAGCGTAGTGGGTTGAGACCCTAGTTTCAAAATGAGTTATATCATGTTAGATTTTGTATTTTGTATGAATGAAATTGTTTGATAGATGGTTATATATATATTTGTATATGTATATTTGATAGGGTGGCCCCTAATTGCATTTTTAGGGGAAACTCTGTCCGTTATATTTTAAAATTTTTATTAATTTTTATCAGGATTGTCTTGGTGTGTACTTTGATTTGCATGTCATTCATGTAGTACCATGTTAGGGTTTGTGCATTCATCCATGCTTGAGAGTTGTATCTTCATCTTAAGACGCCGAGATTGGATCCGCATGAGTTAGGTTCGGGTTAGCCGACCTAACCAGGGCCTGTAACATACCAGTTTGGTTCATGAGCGTGAACCAGATTTGAAGTGTTACAATCTTCCACCATTCCCGTGTTATCCTAATGTTCTTGGAGAAAGATGATATAATCATCTGAAATTGCATTTCTCTTTTCTCTTCTGGATCTCCTCAATGGCATTTGCTCTTGAAGTTGTTGAGTTTGTTCTTCAGGTATAACTTGATTAGGGAGATTTTCGACATGGTCTTGTAATTCTGATATTGTTTCTTGAACAACATCAAGAATATAATCCTGATCCTGATTATTGTCAAGAACAATCATAAGAAGAGAATCATATTCTTCTTCAAAGACAAAGTCTCTAACTTCATTTCCCCTCCAAACTCAATATCCTCAAAGAATTGGGCATTTCCCGTCTCAAAGAATGACCTTATTGTGGGATCATAAAACTTATACCCTCTAGACCGTTCAGAGTACCCAACAAAATAACTGCTAACTATTCTTGATTCTAGTTTCCTTTTATTTGGCCTATAAGTCTTTTCCTCAGCTGGATAACCCTAAATGCATAAATGTTTAATACTGAGTTTTTTCAGTCCATAATTCATGAGGGGTCTTAACTGTTGCCTTTGTTGGTACTCTATTAAGAAGATATGCTGTTATCTTTAGTGCCTCACTCTAGAGTGAATCAGGTAAAGTAGTATGAGCAATCATACTTCTTACTATGTCCTTTAATATTCGGTTTCGTTTCTCAACAACATCATTCATGCTAGGAGTACCTGGCATTGTATATTGTGGGACGATTCTGCACTCTTTTAGGAATTTGTCAAATGGTCCTGGATGTTGTACACCTGATCCATCATATTTACCATAGTATTCACCACCACATTCAGATCTGATAGCCTTAATAGTTTTGTCAAGTTGGTTCTCAACTTTAACCTTATATGCCTTAAACACGTCTAATGCTTGAGATTTCTCATGAATGAGATAAAGGTAACCATAACGAGAATAATTATCTATGAACGTAATAAAATATTGTTGACCATTAGAAGAAGCCATAGAAAATGGCCCACAAATATCCGTATATATTAGTTCTAAGACGCTTAAAGATCTATTGGCACCTAGTCTCCTTATATTTATTTGTTTTCCTTTAATGCACTCAATACAGACTTGAAAATCTGGTAAATTAAGAGAATCAAGAATTCCATCTGACATAAGTTGTTCAATTCTTTGTTTAGAAATATATCCTAAACGCTTGTGCCATAATTGTAACACCCCAAATCCGGTCCACGCTCATGAACCGAACCGGTATGTTACAGGCCCCGGTTAGGTCGGCTAACCCGAGCCTAACTCATGCAGATCCAATCTCGGCGTCATAAGATGAAGATACAACTCTCAAAGCATGGATGAATGCACAAACCCTAACATGGTACTACATGAATGACATGCAATTCAAACACACACCAATACATATGCATATACCAACAATTTTAATCACACATAATCTAATATACTGTATATTCATTATAAAACTCGGGCCACACTTCTACTGCGCACTCTAATCACATCTCACTTCTTGTCATCATGTCTTAGCTTTTCATCATATCATAACATCATATTTTAACAACTAATCACGTCACATCATCATGTTTCAAGCATTTATTCACACCATATAATAATATCATAACACAATATAAACACTCAATTGACTGACATGTGTGCAAGCAACAACAATGCTCCTTCGTCCAAACTGGCTCTTCCAACTCGTAATTGTTACCTACATATAGTATAAAAACACGTCAGTAACAAGTGTTACTGGTCCGAAAAATAAAATAACTATAACAAGCTGGCTATGAGAGCAAACTCTCATATAAAAGAAAACATCATATACTCCACGTGAACACTCTGAAGGGCACTACTGAGGAGCCACTGGGCTGCAGACCCGGTAGCATCCCGAACTTACTGATCTACTGCTGGTACTGTGCTGCTCTCGGCACTTCTTTTTCAGTACTTCTCGTGAAACTTTATCCTAAGCCCTCTCCTTACCTCCATATTTCTCCTGGCCTGGAGCACGAAGGCCGAGTACTCTCAGGCAGTCGCCTTTAGTACCCTTTGAACCACAAGTCCGGACATGCGCTGTACTAAACAGTACCCGTAAACCTCCACGTTCTCCAGGTGTGAGGAACTCAAACGCGGAGTTGTCAAGATCCCTCGGGAATGGAACAGTCCGCTGGCACTAATCCAGAGCCCGCTTTGACTGTCACGGCATCCTCTGCATGGTACGTGCAGTCGATTTCTCCATCTCTCGTCTCACTGAAAACACGAAAACTACATATATATAGGGCTGGGTAGGGATTTATATAATAGGCCCGAAGGCAACTTTTGGTGGATCTTGTTTTCGAAATCAACCTCGAGGGATCTCATCCTCGAGGGGTTATTAATCCGGAAAATATTCGGTTAAATAGCCCGAGTTAAGTGGGATCCGATAAAATGCCACTTAACCCATCCTGCAGGCAATAAATTAAACATACAATAGAAAGAGTAAATCAGAGACGAGTCCTAAACGGACCTGGTAGAAGCTCCAAGCGTGTCATCGCGCCTAGGCGGCGAGCTCCTACTCCGTACCTACACATCAAAACTAAATACTAACGCCCGCTAACTAAATGATGAATCACACACAATGACCGTCAATCAACGATCAAATAATCATAAATATGAAAATAATTCTAACTAATATTATTCATACCAATTTTACTGTGTTTTTCCTAAGTTACATCGTACTCGATTAACATGCTCAAATTTACTTATCTCACTAGATTACTTATCCTCCATGCACTATCAATCACATCATGTAACTTCATTCATAGTCTGGCATTCATCATGATAACTACTCAATTCTAACATGCTATACTAACAATCATCATCAATTTTAAATAACTCAATCGGAGGTAATTATACCTCACGTTGTCGACAATCGACGACGGTTAGGGTTCCGTCGCGTGTCTCGGAACTCAAATTCGGCGTTCATCGTCGTCAGAAGCTCGATCGGGCTCGACTGGGTGAGCCCCACGGAAGATTCGGTGAATTCTAGTGAGTTCCACAAATTCCGGTTTTCCGGCAGCTGCTGCTGGCGGTTTTCCGGCAGCTTCCGGTGGTTTCCGGCGACAATCGCCGGCGGCGTCTATTGGCTGGAAAGTGGTCGTGTTGGGTACCCTCGGAACCGGCTTGGCGAGCCCAACTCATCTATGAGGTCGACGCGGCCAACGGAGGTGGCGACTCGCCAGAAAATGGCAAAACAGAGCCGGCGGCGATGGGTGGCTAGATCCGGCCGGCCACGGCGGCGATGGCCTCCGTTCCAGTCGGGGAAGGTTGCTGGAAGGCTAAGGGTGCTAAGGCGACCGACCGATCACGGCGGCGTTGGTCGCCGGCGGCGAATCGGCGACGGAAGCGCAACGCGGGCGTGGCGTCGCGGCGTGGCTTCCTCGCATTGCGGCGGTCCGATGGGGGCCGGACCTGGTTGGGGCAGCACGGCAACATCGTCGCGGGGCTGGGCGGCGACTATCGGCGGCCGGGCGGCGCCGGCAGCGGCAGCAGTGGCACGTGAACAGGGGCGGCGCGGGGCGATGGTTTGGGGAAGAAAAGAAGGGCGTGGGGGTGTGCGGTGGCAAAGTCGTAAATATTACTTGACTCGTCTCTGACTCGAGTCAAAAATAATATTTAAGTCGTAAAAAAATTCCAGAAAAATATGGGAAAAATCCCATAAAATCAAACAACACCAAAAATCATAATGATATGCTCTAGAACTATCAACCCACCCAAAATGCCCGTAACGCGTCCTAACGCGGGTAACGGCCTAAAACTAATTCTACGATCCATTATATATCATAAAAAAAATGAACTGCATACTCTTATATATTCTGATTACTCATTCTTTTCTGCTGTCTTCATGACATTATCATCATATACTTGGGTACACATGACCCTCATGGCTCATACACGAGACCGGCGTCGGCTCAGTACACGTTTTCTGAAATTGACTCGACTCGAAAATAATGGTCAAACCGACCAGTTCTGAATATAAAACTCTGACTCGAATCGTGGGTTTTACAATAATAAAGCAGAATTCTCATTGGTTAATTTTATTTTCGTACCACTTAAACCCACATAGAAAGTTTCATTAAAAGATGCAATAGTATCAAGTAAATATAGATTATCATAAAAAAACAAGGAACCCATACCCACAATATTTGAATTTAGAAAAAGACTAAACTTATTATTTCTAAATGAACAAGAATAACCAAATTTGTCCAATATAGAAATAGAAACTAAATTTCGTCTAAAAGACGGTACTACATATGTCTCTTTCAAATCCAAATAATATCCTATCTTTAACAATAATCTAAAAATCCTATTGCCTCAACTATAACTGAGTTACCATCACCCACATAGATGAATCTTTCAGCATCATTTGGCTTTCGGCAACTCAGGCAACCCTGCATTGACACACTTATGTGAGTAGTATCACCCAAATCTAGTCACTAAGTGTGTATTGGTACTGAAACTAAATTAACCTCAGAACAAACAAAATTACGAAATGGACCTTTATTTACACACCAAGTGTAATAACTAGTGCATTCCTTCCTCATATGTCTAGGTTGACTACAAAAAACAGCAAGAAGCCTCATTTTTTTCTTATTTTGTCTTGATAGGTACTAGCCAAGTGAGTACTTTTAGCCTGTTCTTGCTTCAACCTTTCTTCTTTTTGCACACAATAAGAAATGAGCTCATTAAGAGTCCATTTGTCCTTTGACAATTGTAACTGACCTTGAATTGACTGAATTGTGCCAGAAGAGAAATTAAAACTAAATGCACGAGCAAATCTTCAGATAGCTCTAACCTTAGTGCTTTTTAGTTTTGAAGCAATATTTGGCATCTCTAAAATGTACTCTCTTATGCCTGTTTTGCCTTTAAACTTCATTGAAATCAAGTTCGACAAAAGCATACTTGTTTCAGCATTATTGTTTTTTTTTACAAAACGCTTTTCAATTTCTTTAAGAAACTCACTGGCTATACTAACCTTTTCAGACACATCCCCCTAAAGGTTTCTGGAATCCCACGCTTCATTATCATAAGACTCATGCGATTTGAATGTTCCCACTTCTCAATGTCCCGTTTTTCCTCAATGGAACTTTTGTCCGTAAGATACGAAGGTTGTTCAGTCCTTAATGCAAGGTCAAGATCCATGCAGTCGAGAACGATTATCATGCTCTCTTTCCAATCCTTAAAATTATCTTTAATCATTGGAACTGAATTGATGTTGGCAGAAATTATATAAGCAGATTGATTAACTGAATCCATAGAACAAAACAACATGCCCATAATAAGATTAATAATTCAAACAATAGTTAATCCCATCGGCAGATACCTAGCACAACATTAATATTTAGTCTTTGGATAGAAATATTAATTTATAAGTGGTACTCTCAGTGCAGTAATCAAATATAGATAATAAATCCTGTCAAATAATAAACCTTCATTTGGGCCGATTTATTATTCATATAGAAACTTAATAATTATCTCATATTTATTACCGCAATTAAATATATAACTCTGTCAAATATTAACCTTCCTTTGGGTCGATTAATATTCACATGAATCATCTACCCACAATTGTCTTAATATTTTAAAATAAATTAATTTTCACAAAAGAGGCTACTTTGGCAGCATATTATAATCCTTAATAAATTTAAAAATATTAATTATAGCTGAACCATAATTTAAAATTTAATAATCTCAAATAACATAAAACTGAAAAATGTTATAAAAATATCTTTATTTGGAAATTTCTGAAATTATAACCTTTTGTAACTTTATTGTCCTCTTTTGATATTTTACCAAAAGAAAACCTTGATTTGAGAACAAATATCCCATATACAATTTCTTGTAATTTCCTTTCCCAATTGGTTAAAGACCAAATCAATTTGTTCTCGTAGACAGAAGTGATAAATAAAAGAATATTTTCCAAAGATCGAAATTATTTGATTAATGAATAAATAATATCACCCTTTTGTTTAATAAGATACCAAAGTGGATGATTGACTCATTAAAAAAAATACAAATCAAATTAATTTTCAATGATCTAATATAAAGAAGCTCTGATACCACTTGTTGAATAAAAACTTTAACTTTAACCAAATTATACAGATGATAAAACCATCATCAATAAAATCTTTCTTCAGATTAAATTATCAAGAAAATAAAATTTAATTACGAAAGCGTACCTAAATTCATAATAGCAAAACGATTCTTCACTTCTTTATGTTTTGATCTTTCAAATTCTGCACCGGTTTTCTAAAGTCAGAGTTCTTGAATGATGGGATACCAGAAAAGAAAAACTACGGTGTAAATTCAGGGATCATAACCGTATTTAATTATATAACCGTATTTATCCTTATCTTTCATAATTCCAATTTAACCCATCATAAATTAGAGATTACGAAAACGGTATCTACACATATTTATCCACACTCATCTTAAATATATTATATCTCCATATATTTATCATTAAATATTAATGACCCATTAACTTTAACTTAAATAAATTAATTTAATTTAGGCCTAAACCTAATTAATAGCATATGATACAATTATATACTTATATATATAGGTCAAAAATCCAACACAACTTCCTACACAGCATCTAAGGCAGCAAAGCTTTGGGCGACAACTCTCAAATGCAGCAAGACGGCAAAGCGACCAAACTCCAGAACTTCGGCTTCTCAGCAGGTTGGCAACATGTCGTACTCCAAAACAGCAGCACTCTCCAAGGGGTTGTTGACAAGCACGGACAGAGGTTCTTCTCTCCTAGGTGTCGGCAGCAACATGGTGGCGAGGCAGTGATCTTTCCAGATGGGCAGGCATGTTCCAACTCCAAGGTTTCTTCCTCACTGGGCTCCAAACAGCAGGGTGACGGCAGGACAGCAAAGAGACTCCTTGGCTTCACGAACTCATCTGTAGGCAGGAACTAGGATGGATCTCCTCTTTAGTCAGTGGTGCTCCGGCGAACTCCTTCGTAGCAGCGAGCAGCGAGCAGCGAGGCAAGGTTTCACCGAGGCAGAACTCAAATAGCAGCCCGGGTGAGGCTCTAATGGCGCTCCCTCGAGACAGCTCAAGATTCCGGCTCTCCGCTTCACGCTTCTCTACGAGCTTCAAGGCAAGGCAAAGAAGGCGGGGTATTAAACAAGTGAGCCGAGCTTAACATGTATTTAAACTCGGCTCGAGATTGTATGAGTTTTAAACATACATGTTCGAGTTCGACTCGTATATTTTTTATGTGTTCAAGCTCGACTCGAGCTCGAATTCACTTAAACACATTTAAACTGTTTAATTTTTTCGAATTCGAACCCGACTTATTTGTGAGCTCGAAACTGACTCTACCTCAATTAAAAAAATGAGGTCAATGTAGAGTGGATTGAACCCACAACGTTGAGGTTATCAACTTAAATACTTACTATCTCAATTATCTCATTTTTTTATTATTATATTATATACATACATATATATAAATATAATATAATATAAAGATTATATTATTATATTATTTTATCGAGTCGAGTTCGAATTATAGCCGAGTCGAGTCGAGTCAAGTCGAACATGGCCTTGTTTAATCTCGGTTCGTAAGATTCGAGTTCGAGGTGAGTTCAAACTCAAATATTTAAATGTCGAGTTTCGAATCGAGTCAAGCTAAGCCAAATACTAAATATTCATGAACTAGTTCACTCAATTAACAACCCTACTCTCTGCATTCCAAATTATCCAAAGACGTTGGGGCAGCATATTTATAAGCCTCCGCAGTCGGAATCAAACCCCTATTTTTATGACATCTCATTTTGTCACAACCACAAATCAAATTGTGATGTTAACCGCTCATATCCGCTCCCCGTGTGATTATAATTTTAGCAACCCTCTCTATCTTGTTTAATCGGGCCTCGATTAAAGTAAAATGGGCTTAAGGTAACTTGACTTGGCAGAATAAAAATACGTGCATACAAATTTTTATTATTAATAAATTATTAAATGTAAGCCTAAAATTAACCACGCGAGCAAAAACTTTAAAAAGTAAAAAAACATCATGATGTACTATAGTAATAATGGAATAGATATCTATTACTAAAGCATACGTTCATGTTTATTCGTGACTTTTGACTTGACATTCTGCGTCGAAGACATTCTAATTTCTGGTTTTGAGCACCTCGCCGTTGGGCGTCTTCGACAACTGAGAACGTTTCCACGCCTGGTCTCTCGCCTCCCTCCTTGGAGCTCATGCTGTTTCCCAAATAAATCGGCAATTTTTAAAATTTTCTACTACTCAGGAAGTTGAAGTCAGTTTATTTTGTCATTAGTTGAAGTGTCTGTTCTTCCTCCATCAATTTTATAAAGGTAATAGAAGCTTGAACTTCAAAGAACTTATCAGACACTGCCCTTTGTTGGCAATGTTCTTGCTCGTTCATGGACGAAGAGGACAGTAATTTTCATTATCATGATCATTTTCCATAAGCTACCGGGCCAACTTCTGCACTATCAACGACGAAGGATTGTCTGATCAGATAAAGAAGAAGCGCCATTACTAAAATTCCCAACGAAACATAACGGCTGAAAAATTGGACTCATACCCGCAGGAAAAAATCAAATGCCATCTAATTATCAAATGTCTCATAAGTTGCTCTCCAATTTTTTTTTAATCATGAATTGGAAGTAATCTCGACATGAAATAGAAAATCTACACTAGTGTTTCCAGCTTCCACTCAAAGGCTTTCTTCATGTCCCGCTGTTTCTAGAGGCTTGAGTCGTCGAAGCTATATCCTAATCTAGTAAGCAAAGCTATGCTATTTACATGTTCGAAATCCATTATCACATGTTCGCCACAAACAGTACCAAAAATCTGTTCCCTCCTGTCACAAAGCTCAACCGCTGATGATTGACATCCAATTTCGGAACCAAAGTTCATTCCTAGTCACGATAATGCAACCTGCTAATTATACCATGTAAGATAGAGATGATTAATAATTATACCATACAAGCATTGAACTACTGACAAAAACAAAATACGTGACTCTTTTCAGCACTTACTGTCTGAATGAAGAGCTTAAAAGTGACAATTACCTTGTGCCAAAGATGATGCAGGATCAGCATCGAGGACCCAAAAAACAACCTCCCTGTGGTGGCTGCAACAATGTCTTCCAAGAACCTGACATTGACCTCAAACAAGAAAGCAGCAAGAAACTCAAAATTTGAGTGAGCTGTATGGCAACTGAGCCCTCAAAATATAGCAAGCTTCTCCTGGTTCATTTCAAAATACAAAACGAGATTTTCTGCAAGCGTGTGAAGGCATATAGGTAAGCATATAATATCCGAAGCACAAACCAATACAGAATATAGATAGATATATTGCAATTTAGGCAAATGAACCAATGACAGCCACCAAATCTAATCATCATAGCAGAAAATGAAAATGTGGAAATATGAAATTGTTAAATTGTATACCTGTAATGGCAAATCTCACTACATTGAATGTGTTATTTTCGACAACATAATTTCAAATGCACTGACATAATTCCCTAGAAGAAAGCAGAATCAGCTGCTCCGTTATTTCAAATCAATAGCCATTATTAGACTTTTTGCAATCTCTAATCAATTCATTAGCCTCTTGTGAACGGCCCGCCCATAAGCAAGAGAGCTTCTGTTAATAAGGAATATGTGCACTCATTTGGCGTACAATCATTGCCTTTCAAAGTAGAAAAGAGCCCCAATGCTTCATCGACTCTGTCATTAGTACACAAACATTTAATAAATGCATTGTATGTATAAATATCAGGAGCAGCACCAAGTTTCAACATGCATTCAAGTAAACTTCGAGCACTATTCATCTCATTCATTTTGCAATGGCTTAATATAAGTAAGCAGGGGAAATTCCATCACTTCTCATCTTCTTAAAGAGCTTTGTTGCTTTACAAATTTCTCCACAAGCATAAAGAGCACGGGCCAGTGTGTTGTACGTGACATTGTTTGGTGGCACTCCCCATTCAACCATCTCAGTAAAACAGTTAAATGCATCCTCTATTTGGCGTGCCCGACAAAGACCATCAATCACTGAGCTAAATGTAATAACATCAGGAACAAGTCCACACTCTAGTAGCATTTTTAAAAGCTCCCGAGCACGACTGATTTCTTTAATCTTGCAATAACCACTTATAAGAGTGTTAAAAGTCACTAAGTTAGGATTAACACCACTTTTCACCATTTCTATAAAAGCATTTGATGCCCTATTCATCATTTTAGCCTTGACAAAGCAGTCAATTAGCATATTAAAGGACACAACATTCTGTACTAGTCCTTCAGACATCATCTGCTTCAAATATCGGTCAGTGTCATTTTCCCATCCTTCCTTGCAAAGTTTCCCAATTAACCCAATATAGATATTAAAACCAGGTTTACCACCACGTGCAACAAAATCATCCATCACGTTGCATGTTTCACCAACATTTGAATCTCTTAACAGGCCAGTCATGACAGTATTAAATGTTGAATTATCAGGAAAGTAACCTCGCTTCCGTAGCTTCCTCAAGAACTCATTTGCCTCTGCAGCCATACCACTCTTTGAGAGACAGTATAGCGCAGTACAGCATACATCCACGTGTAAACCAGGATCACCATCTACAAAACTGACAAGAAGTTTGTATGCTTCATGAGATTCCGTACACCTAAAAGTCCCGTGAACCAATGTCCTGTATGTAGCTCCAGTTGGAGGTATCTTTCTTTTCCTCATCGTGTCCAAAACTTGGAAAGCTTCTCCGACCTTATTTGCATTGCAAAAGCCATCAACGAGTATGGTGTAAGTAAATACATTGGGCAAGTAACCAGAAGATTCCATCTGCTTCATAAGTCGAAGTGCTTCATCCACAATCCCGACCTTGGAAAGTCCATGAATGAGGATATTATAGGTGAACCGGTCAGGGAAGCAGTTATCTCCAGGCATCTGATGGAACTTGAGATAAGCCTGGTCCAGAGAATTGGACTTCACTAACGCATCAATGAGTGCATTGTACAAACGAGTGCTCGGTTTGAGTCCTAGGAAAGACATCTGAGAGAATACATCATTGCAATACTTTGCAAGGCCTAGTTTCCCCCAGCTACCAATTAAAATGCAAAACAACTCCTCTGTAATTTGACAACCAGCTTGATTCACATCCCGGAGCAGGTCAATAGCTAGTATTACAGGCCCTTTCTTGAACAAAATATTGGAAAGAGCAGACCTGATGGACCGATTCGATGTTATGCTCCGGTTAGTGCTCGACGCCCAGATATAGAATTTGAGCGATAACAAAGGGTTCTCTTGATTTTGAAGAACCCTGACAACCAAATGCGGAATGCCAACGCTCGACCTGATGCTCCCATCAAGGTTAAGCAAGGAAAAGCAATTTTTCGAAGCAAGTACCTCTGTTATGTGAGCAAAGTCGATTCCTTTCTCCGGCTGCCCCCAACTCTGGTCACCGGAAGACGGCTGGAAAATCGAACAAACAAGATCAACATTATAAGTTTTTTTTCTCTGCAGAAAACTGAATAATTACAAGCAAGTACCTCCGAAATGCGAGCAAGGTCGAGTGGTGGCCGGGAGATTGAATTAACGCAATCAGGATTGGATTTTTGCTGGGGATTGTGGCCGTGAACGGAAGAGTCGCCGACAGGGGTGGGCGAGGGGGCCTGCCGGAGACGATACACGGAAGTTGACGGCTGGAGCTGGGCCGGCAGGGGGTGTCGGAGAAAAGCGTTAGGGAGGGATGCATGCCGGCGGCGGGATAGAAGAGTCTTCTCATCACAGCGCTGAGAGCGCCACCGGTGGCGATGAAGAGGTTGACGGCGGCGCTGCCCAATGACGGAATTGGAGGGTTGAGATGGCGGGGTAGGGCGTACGCTGCTCCGGACAGCGACACAAACGTCGAAGTGGGGAACGATGATGACTTAACCATACGCGGTAAAATCATGGTTGAGCTTATAAACGACGACATCTTTTATTATAATTGTTTTTTTACAGGCACAGGGGTGTCTTTGCGCGTCTTATCCGATAAATTTTAATTATATATATAATTTTTTATTAATTTTAAAGGTATAATTTAAACAAAAAAATAAATTATAATTATTTAAATTTTTTATTATATTTTTAAAAAATTAAACATTTTTTTACTAATAAAAAATTAAAAATTAAAAATAAAAAGATTTAGACCCGTTACCTTTTATCCTAAAAAATATTTTTATTATTATTCTTTTAAAATTTAAGTTAGCAAGATTTGATCGCTTCACCCGAGATATTTTTATTACATATTTTTTAATTTTTTTAAATTTTAATTAATTATTTTTTATTTTTAATTTTATATCATTATTAAGTTCTACTTTTATTAATAAAAAATAATAATCAAAGGTAACTTTGGCCTTAAGACCAATCAATAATTAAACATGTATAGGTAATAGAACTCATTTATTATTAAAATTTTAAAATTATTATCATGTATATTAATTCCAACGAGTCTAACATTTTCTTCTCCTAAATGCTCACCCATTTTATATTTATTGTTGTCATTTTCCCTTCCAACCATGACCAATGTCATGAGGTGGAGGGATGATGTTCACTCTCTCTAAAGGCCTTTATTTTTACCTAGATGATAAGGGATAGATGATGAGTTGTATACTAGTACTAGTGATAAAAAATGTGCTAATTTATTCTTTGGTTAGAAGATTTGGGGAAATTTTTTAATTATTTTAGTGAAAAAGTTTAGGTCTTTCCTTGCTTTCTCACCTTCTACGAAGATAATTTTTTAAGGCACATTGATAGGGAAAGGATAGAAAAGAGGGGTGAGTTATTGATAAATAATAATGGAGGATCGGATAAACAACAAGGTCCCTTATAAACAATGACAAGTCCCTTGAAAAACAAATGTTTTGATTCTTTCCAATCAAAATAAAGAATTGAAAACCCTCTAAACAATTATAAGACAAAAATCATTAAAGTTGACTAAAACTAAATTCCAAACAGAGGCTATGGTAAAAGATCAAGGATATGATAAAGTTCCCATGGATATGTTTTAGATGAAGGGAGGGGATATGCAATTGGTGAGAATGACATGGTTTTTTCTTTTTTTCCACTATTTTATCCTTACTTTAATTTATATTTTACCTCGTACACAAGCACAACTATCTTGGCTGTGCTGTTGCACATACTACCTAGCCATATATATATAGCATTCACCAATTGATCTCAATCTAAAAATTGGACTAAGATTGAAAATAGTACAAGTTCATATCTCATAGTATAGGATTATGACGTTCTACCACGCTCCGCCTCACTATCCTTGGTGCCCCTGGTAGCCCTTTCCACCTATATCGCAGAGGTTACAAAGGTAGTCCTTTCCACCTACCTTACGGAGGGGGAGAAGTAGACACATGGGCTAGCTCTGATAACATATGTTATGAGCATTGGGTACATCTTAGAATAACTAGTCATTTTAAGAAAGTTCTAACCCATCTCATATAACACTCACCAACCAATATCAATCCCGAAATGATATTAAAATTAGAAATAATATAATCCCATGACCCATATTATAGGATTCTAACGAGATTTTAAATGGTGGGACTCACTAAATTGCTCCTAATAATAGGTTTAGGTTATATAAGTTATATCTTTTGTATATTCAGTTCTATAATAAATAGATTAATTACGTGAACATCCTTGAATAATTTTTTGTGTCTTATAACCAAATTATTTTAAATTTAATAGGGC
Organism: Piper betle; assembly: GCA_033002965.1. Taxonomy (NCBI): domain Eukaryota; kingdom Viridiplantae; phylum Streptophyta; class Magnoliopsida; order Piperales; family Piperaceae; genus Piper; species Piper betle. Next base: position 44,764 of record JAURVB010013363.1, on the reverse strand, counting down.
CCATGTCAGGACAAGGGTGTGGCTTTAATTCGTAGCTGACATAATTAAGACTTAATTACCATGGACTTTTGACACTCTGTATTTTGTTCCAAAGTTTTCTTATTCTTTTTTGAACCTTCCAAGTTTTGTGTGAAGTACGAAATGCTTACTGTAAAAACAACGATTGGTAGGTATATCGGATTTAAGCTTTGTTCTCATTATATCAAAATCACGTATTAAATCTGTCAATTGTACGATGATATTGATCCGCATTCTATCTTTCCACATACCGGCTTCTTTTCTGAATGAACAATTTACTACTTATCCATGGTTGTTCTTGTTCCTGAGATGCATGGTAGAATTCGTGCTATGGGGTTCCTGAAATTGGTACGCCGATCTTTTACCTATTTTGGACGGGCTGAAATTGATACGCGGAGCTCATAATTTTCAGGTTTACTGTTTCCTCGACACATCAAATTTTTTGGCTCACGGTTGAGCGAAAAAAGCTTGTATCTGTCACCTTTGTTGTAACGTTAAGTCGATAGACACCTGTTGCGTTGTCGGGGAGTTTTGTTGCACAAGTTAGATTCCTTTGAAAAAAAAATTATAATAAATTTTATCCACTAATAAAACAAACCAAAAATTTAAATAACCCGATTTCCTCAAACACATCTAACCCGGGATCGGAGTATTGAAGAACCGAACCGGCGACATCGGATTCTCTACCGCCGACGAGTCCCTACAGAACCCTCCCGAAAACGCTGCAGCCCCCTTCGTCTCCGCCGGCAGCCGGCCGCCATTGTCGAGGCCATCGCCCGCGAAAATTGTCTCGATCTGTATCGGTATAGCCCGAGCAATCGCCACCGCGGCGGCCATCTGCCGCTGCCGCTCCGCCGCCGTCTCGTCGAGAACCGACGCCATCAACGTCGAGTACCCTCTCTGCACGAGCCTGTACAAGGCCAGTGCCGTCACCCGCGCTTGATCCCTCGCCGCTTCCGCATCCCTCCCGTCGACGAACTCGCACCGATCGACGAAGCTCGCCGACCGATCGGGGCGGTGCCGGAGGGATAGCACCAGGTGCGCCCGTTCCAGCTCCGAGCGGGAGCATCTCCGAGCGACGCCCATTAGCAAGCAGTAGTCGACGTCGTCGGCCGAGTTATTGTCGAGCCTTCGCCGGAGTTCTTCGATTTTCTCCGTCAGCGCCGGCGAGTCCCTGGCCACCTCCGAGTACGGGATGGGCTGCCGCTTCCATACCGGGCCAGCAAGCTTTCGATCGCGGAGAATGCCGTGGTAGAGAAGCCGCAAGCGCTCCAGATCTCGGAGACAATCGGGAAGCAATCGAAGCGACTCCAGAAGATTGGCCCTCATTGATAGAGCGCGGATGGAGGCCGAGTTGAGCACCACCGCCCGAGAGCAGTCGGCGATGGCATCGGCGACGCGGCCGACGGCAGTGTAGACGGCTGCGCGGCGGACGTAGCAGTCGGCCATGAAGCCCTGGGGGCCGCCGCCGCGGCGGGAGTCGAGGATCTTGGAGAAGAGGCGGGCGGCCTCGGTATACGCCCCCGCGTCAGCGGCCGCGATCGCGGCGGCCCGGCGGCGGAGTAGCTGCTTGACGTGGGATAAAAGGCGGGAAACGGATCTGGGCTCGCCGGAGAGGATGCCAGATTCCGGCGTTTCGGAGGGAGGAAGGCGGTCGTCGGCGCGACGGACGCACTGGCGACGGAATGCGGCGGCGGAGAGGCGCTTGCCGGCTTGGAGGAGAAGGAGGGCGTCTTCCATGAGACCGAGGTGGGAGCAGGCTTGGCCCAACGCCAAGTACCTCCACCGAAGGTCTTCACCATCTTCCGATCCTCTACTAAAACTCGCCATGACCTTCCTCTTCAGATCTTTAAGAGAAATACACTTAAGAATGATCTCGCCGCCGTCGCCGTCGCCTTCGCCGTCTGAGGGAAGAAGCTTAGTTCCCTGCTCCGACGACGCCTCATCATCAGAGTAATCAACCGGCTCCTGGGAAATTTGTAGCTTGTAACTGGGGAGGTGATGGAGGAGCATGTCGGCAACATCCTGGAATCGGTGGAGGTGGAGCAAGCACCTCGCCTTAAGCTCGAGGGCGAGCTCATGGCGGGGAGAGATGGCGATGGCGGCGTCTAAGAGGGAGAGGGCGGCGGAGACGCAGTCGGAGTGGTAGCCGGAGGCGAGGAGGGAGGTCGCGTCGCGGACGTACCTGTCAACAACCCCCCGTCTGGGGAGCCACCAGGGGCGGCGATTGATGTCGGAAGAGGACATTGATGGGGGGGTCCGCCGGTGGTTGGGAGGTCGGCCGGCCGCCTGCTCTATTCCGGCGGCTGCAGGAATAGATGGAGAGAAGGTTGGAGATGGGGGGAAGAGAAAAGTTGGGAAGAAGGGGGAGATTATAGAACAACCGTAGTTGCAACCGGTCCGTTGCCGTGTCCGGATAACCTTCTACGTTGTTTGTCGGCCCTCCTCCTGCTAATTTCTAGATTTTTGCCGCAGGGCCGAACCGGAAGAGGGTTGAAACTTTGGAATTGGCATGGACCATCCCTTGACGTGACAGCTGTTATACATGGGCTCCAATTTGTTTGGTTGAAGTATCATGTTATTGCTTTGGAAAAAAAAATCATGTTATTAAGTATATTACTTTTTTGAAAAATTTTTAACCAAAAATAAAAATCGTAACTTTGCTTGAGTCAGACCCTTGAAAAACCATTGCCACCGGGAAAAATTCGCCATTTTTAGGCCAAAAATCACAGGATAAAGGCTATACAAGGTGGAAATTTTAAATCCAAATAATCAGAGAGAGAGAGGGGAGTCTGGATTACTTGGACTGAGCTGCCCAATAATAGTCGTCCAGTCTTTCTTCATCCTTTCATTTAAAACTCAACTTTATTCGATCGGGGGTAGCTATTTGCCTCTGCTGATGGCAAATGATCTGTAAAAAACAGTGTAATTGACGAGCATGTGAGAAGGCGGAGTGGCTGGGGACAGTGCATACACAACTCATACATTGGGGGCTATAGTTGTAGCTCCGAATATCAATGTTAGGCTGTCCTCCTTCTATCCTCGTGGCGCTCCTTCCCCCTCCCCTCCACTTGCTATTATTATTGTAACTTCGATGACACCCGTATGATTATTATTGTCCTACACGAGACCAGCATTAGCCATGCATTTCTTTTTCATCTGTAACAACTACCGATCATAACCTTTCAAAAATATTTTATATATTGAACACATAGAATGGCTGATGCCGTGCCACAGAAGTGATTTCGTCGGATTTAAATACAATTTGGAAAAAAATCCAAAAAACTCCGTAAAAAATGACAGTATCGATAAAAAAAATGACAACTCGGTACTACGCCTCCGAAATTAGGAAATTGCGGCTCGTTGATGGCAAATTCGAACAATAAACAGTAGCACTCCTTGGCATGGGTGCTGCCACATTTCATATTTAGCGACCACTGACCAACTTGGTGAAGTATCCTTATCTGGTAGAAGAGGGCACAGAAAGCATTAATCATATATTGGAATTTCAAACACCACTTGGCTCTCGCTTTACCTTGCCATAATGGAGTTCGAAATTAATGGTCGTGCGACCAGGAAGATTATCCTGGTCGTGGAAGTATCATCGTACAGTTTACCTCCTGCCATATTTCTTGGAACAGACTACAACCCAGTTCATTTTTTGGCCCAAACCATTTTTTCCCCCAGTTTTTATTCTTCAACTTCCTGAAATATATGTCATATACATCTCACTTTAATCAAATTTCAAGTTACGAACTAGTTCACAAAGCGCTTGTCACAATCCTCATCACGACAAGAGAAGTTTTATTTTTCAGAAGTTTGATAGTCAAACACTCGAGTTATAGATGCAGGGTTCAAAAAAATACTCCCATGTACATATATAAGCTACACCTTATATATATAATTTATGTAAGCAAACTTTTTATTTCGAACATTTTAATTGGTCACACAACTCAAAATTCACACAGATAAATAGAAAAATAAATAATAAAAATAATTATAAAATTTTAAGTCAATCTAATATTTTTAACCCATTCATCTTAATTATCAAAAAAAATATTAAAAATTAAGTTCAAAATATATATTAATTAATTTTTTTAAAACCTAAAAATAAGTGATGATGATGTCAAAAAATGTAAAATTTTATTAACTGTTTATTTATATATTCTATTATTAAAACATATAAATATTATTTTGTGAGACCCATTAAACTATTCAAATTATATGTACGGTTCATATAGACTCTATGAAGTATAGTTCATCTTAAATTTTTTTTTAAAAATCTTTTCGATAGTATTATTTTTTTCATGTGAAATACATCAGTTTTGGTATCCGAATCAAAAGTTAATGAAGATTATATGACAGACTAATTATATTAATATAAGTTATCATCACAAATTATTTTAATATCATGGTATATGCTTTTTCATGTAAACATAAATCACTAAACATGTAATATGCATGCTGGGCCTGGCAGGTGATGATGATGAAAGATTAAATACATGCCCATTCGCTTTGGAAAAAATGGGCATCTATGCACAGTTAGGTGCTTCATCTTTCACCTGCCAATTGCACTCATCAGCACGTAGCTCTTGATCTGTAGGATGTAGGATAGGAAGTAGGATGTCACCGTGACATGCTTGAATCTGGTCTTCTCTCCAAGTTTCAAATAATCAGCCTCCTTCACAAACTTAAATCTGAAATATACGTTTTTCACTTTGGGAGCTCAGGAGAAAGGAGTTGAGAACTAAAGAAGATTAAGAGTCACACAACTTTAGAAGACGACGAGATAGGACTTCAGGACCAGGCCAAAAAAGTTAAGTTGGGTCGGTTGATAAAATGAAATTCAGTCGTTATCGTTCAACCGGGAAGAGATCTTTCAAACCCAAAAAACATGGGACGGCTGAAACGTGTAACTAATGGCATTACGACCAGGAAAAGTTTGATGGTCGCACGAGCATCAAACTTAGACTCTTCGTACAGTATTTAGACTCTTGTTGCATAAATAAAGACGAGAAATAATCTGCTCCGAGGTTTTACCGCAGCATTGAATTGCCGTAAGACTGAAAAAATCATAAATAAGAGGATCTATTTATTATTAAAATAATAAAATTATCCGTAAATATTTAATAAGTCAGTAATTTAATTAAAATTAATTGAACCTTGAACACCTGACTATTGGCTATGAGGTCTTCGGTAAATCACCGCACTCAATAAAGGCCGCTGCGATTTATCGATCTCTGAGAAAGTGCAAACTTTTATTTGGGTCGTTTTACCTTACTTAACTTCGTGCGAACAATGCCGTAAAAGATGGAAAGTATGCATCACTATTACATCGGTTTCTGTACAGATGTGATATTTTATACATAAAAATACCCTTTAACTGTTTGACATGATTGATGCTATCAAATTCTGGGCTCGTCTCCTTTTGCCAATCTGGACTCTGTTACTTGTATGGCTTCAGAATGCAAAACATTGCACAAGACTATCTGCTTCAATCGATAAGGATGCATTGCTTTAATTAACCAACCTGATCAACGTCTGTTCCTCGTGCAGGACAATCAGCTTGCATATGAGCACAAAGTCAAAAAAAGTGTGCGGGGCAAATCGAAATGCATAGGATTGATTGCTCAAATAGATTAAGGGGAAGAGCAGAAGGAAAGAAAAGTTTAGGAGCACCGACCAGTTACACAACTCGGCTTGCGTGGGGGAAGCTGGCGGCGAGGCGTTCTCTGTTGGCATAAAAAATGGTTGAGTTATGCCGATGTTATTGGAACAGGTTTTGGCTCCTCTCGGGAGCGATCTGGATGGAGACGCGGTGAAGACGTACGTCTTTACAGTAGATTATCCTAGGAAGTGATGGTAGAGAAACACGACATCTCGATTGGCGTTGCTCTCCAGAGGAGCCAAAATTTTTGCATGCTCTTAAGGTTAAATATAAATTCTGCCATTTCATTCTATTTCCTATAACACGATTTTTAACTTACCTTAAATGCCTTTCAACTGCCATCTATTTTAGTATTGCCATGCATTCATGTTATATATACGAGTGATTTGATCTCATGGACAGTTTTCTTCCAACGTAGTATTCCAGACCAGAGGTGCAATGACAACTCAATCTTTCCCTCAGCTAATTCATATTTTACAAAAAGATTTATCTCTAGATGCATGATAATCTTTTTTCAACATGTGTACTGGTAACTGGTAGGGAACTTATTAGTTCAAAAATGAATCTCATCGTTCGACAATGTTACCATTGCCGATGGAAGAATTAAGCAGGTTTAAGGTGAAAGCTTACATGCAATTTGGGCTGCAAAGGTTTCCGGAGTGCTTTTGGGTCTCTGGCTTATGCCTACTCCTTGCTGGTTCACCAACAAAAGCAATTCAAGTTAATAGCCTATCTTTAGTTATTGAAAGAAAATTATCAAGCAATTTTTTATGCCCCCACGTTTACTGCAAGAAGTTGTTCATACCTTACCGAGAGCCCAATCGGCTGAATCAAAGAAAGCGCGCTCCTTGTTCTGCATTTCATTTCATAATAGTATGCATATATAAAACATTGGAGTTCATGACCTATCAGAGTAATTGAATAATTTTGCTTCCAACAAATAAAGTTTTTGGGCAGGTTAATTTTTCAGAAATTTCCCCCAATACAACCGTGCAAGGACTTCTAGACTAATTAAGAGTAGATGTGAAAAAGGTAAGTAGTCTTTCTACCTTGGAAATGAGGGGTTTCTTCTTGGGTAAAAGGCCTCCATATGTCTTCTCCAAGGATGCAGCAGTCTGCCAATGTCAATGGGCTAAGATATGTCTATGCAGTTGACCATTTACATACCCAAACAAGATTATATATGACTATATTAATGTGGGGAAATTTTGAGGAGAGTAACGTGAACAATAATGAAAATTCAGATTGATGTGGCCGTTCATTGCTAATCCAATTTAAACTACGAAACACTGGAAGAAATTATTTATGAGCAGGTCATGTAGGGATTTCATTTACCTCTTCCACTGGGTAAACGACTTCCCCATCTCTTTTGCTGGACGACATAATATGGAAAAGAGGTGATAAATATATATATGCAAACTGGGTGAAGTATATATATGGAGTGATAAATATTATCAGATTGTTTGATGCAGATGCAAATAGAGGGGAAAAGGACCTGAAAGCTTCAAGGTTGGCAAAGGATGGAAGGGAAGAAGGAATAGGCAGAAAGGGAAAGAACATGTGCCTTGCACAGAACTTGGTTTTGGGCTAGCGTAAGAGTGGGAGCATATAGAACATATGGATGTGATGATATCCCACAAACGTATATCCACTTGGTTAATCTTAAAAGAAATACATTTGCCATTGCTTTTTGCATCAAATAGGAAAAGAATATTATGCCGGCGGCAACACTCGTGATAAACCCCAATCCAATACATAAAAGAATACATGCATATACATCAATCGTCATTCATCAACAGGCGAATAATAATGTACTTTGAAACAGAGCAATTACAAAGACAAGGTATTTTTCATACAGTTAATTAATTCATGGAGAAAAAGATTCCTTTGAAATTCTTTTTCCTGCACGTCTATCTTACATGACCTCAAATTTTAAGACAGCACTAGCCAGCAATCTAGTAGTAGACCTTTTTCAATGAACAATCCCAACGTGAATTACCCTTTACATGCTTGAACTTAATCCAAATCTTTTCACAGTTGATTGAAATCATTGTATACTTCAACCTTCAGTCATAGTGTGAAGAATTACTTACTATTTATGTTCTCTCTGGAAGCTGATTAATATGCACTTGTGGTTAAATATATTTGCTACGCCCAGGTAGGAGGAAGCTTATGGGTGAAGGGCATCATCAGCGTTCACTGAGATGGAATGACAGAGATCTCCAATGTGAAGGTGGTGTAGTCCCATTGGGATCCTTGTAATCCCACCATTCTCCACCTCACTCACGTCAAACCCCACCACCACCCGGGCCTTGGCCTTGGCCGGGATATGGACCTCATGAAATCCCACCAGCTTCCGCCCGTGGCCGACCCATTGGCCATCCGGTGGGGTCGCCTAGACCATCATTGTGTGGTATCCATCGAACTCGCCCAGGTTCTTCACGTCGAAAACCAACGACATTCCAAGGACGCGATTACCTAGCCGGATTACGTCGAATCGGCCAAGGAGCTGGACGGAGAGATCTGACCGAGTCGGCCCAACCAGCGAATGAGCAAACTGGGTGTAGCTCAGCCCGTGTCCGAACGGTAAACTACGGGTCCCTTGTAGAACCTATATGCCGACCCGGATAGCCTATGCGTCCGTCATGGGGACCTTCTCGGCAAACTCTTGAGGGTACCATGTCACGGGAAACTTCCCCACTAAAGAGCACTAAAATAACGAACTATTAGTTTTTTTAATAAAAGACACTGAATTAATGGATTACTATACAAATACAATTCTTATTTTCCAACCTTGTTGGCCACCCATGGCGATGGGCCATAAGTGGGAAGATGTAGTACCTGGATTAGGGGCTCCAAAGATAACATCGGCTATGGCTCTCCCTCCTTGGCCACGCTAGCCCACCCAAATTATACTTGCAACTTTGGGATTGTTTTTGACGAAGGTGACATCGACGGGCCCCCGGACGTGATGTGACCAGTACTGTGGGACCTCTGAATGCTCCGGCGACTTTGGCGACCAGCTCCTGCTGCCGGCCAGGAAGGAGTAATCCCACCCGGTCCTTGAATTCGGCCTCTATCGACTGGTTCAGCCCCACCACCAGGACGGTTGCATCCGCTCCCCGCACCGCCGCCACCGCTGCATAGACTGGTTGCCCTGGCCCGAGGCAGTGGACGTCGCCACACCCGACTTGGTGGTCGTTTTAGTGTGGGCGCCAATTCCGCGCAAGGGGGACGTGTACTTTCATGCCACACCTAATCCATAAAATGTCCAAAAGCTCAGTAAAAAATAGCAAGGCCCACTTTTGACAATGTAGGTACTACATATACATCTGAATCGATTTAATGGTTGGACATTTAGGTCAAGATAATAATAAATGATAACCGATGATGTAAAGAGCACGGCTATAGTTTGATATTGGGCTTGACCTATTCAAGCCAAAATTGTTAACTACATAGTTTCCGATCATTGTGACGGTGGCATCGGAGTTGGGCCCAATGACGGCGATGGTGCGGTGGTGATAGCGAGATAATGGGAAAGCCCCGCGGTCGTTCTTGAGGAGGACGTTGCCTTGACGGGCGGCCTCAAAGGCTAGCCGTTTGTTGGTGGGCAGGGGCAGGACACATGTATTGGGCCCAAACACCTGAAGGTCTGGTGGGCGGGCTCACCATCAAACATGCCAAGTGTCACGGAGCCTGATTCAAGGACCAAAATTTTTCGCCATAACCGGTCCGCGCGGCGTATTCTCAAACCGAGAACACCAGCCTAACACCAAGAATGCAGCTTGAAGAGACTACGGAAGCCTACACGCCAACACCAAACTCCTGTTCGGCCAACCTCAACACCCCGAGGTTGCTGCCGTCCAACCCTTCGTTCAATCACCCGTGTATTGGCACCGCACCAAACACCGACACAGCACTTACTGGATACCAACACGCCTTGCCGATAGGCTATTCCAGAAGTCAAATAGCACTCCACACAGCACTGCCCGATCGCCCAGCCAGCAACACGCCCTGGGTTCATGTCGTCTGCCCTTGCTCGTCTCAGCACCAGCCCCTCAACTGCGTGCCTTGTAAACCTCGACCGCGACCTTCGGATACAGAAGTTCCCTGCCTAAAACGACAGCCAACAAGCAAACCACAGATTACGGGAAAACACTTCCCAACCTTATATCATTCACCCGATCATAAGGATTTTACAAGCACTCGAATTCTCCTCTCAAGCACTTGCTCGGCTCGTGGACAGCCCCACAGCTCGCCCAATGTACCCACAAATACAATGGTGCACCAGAATTACTCCCGAGTAACTCTATCCCTGATTGCCAACACCAGCAATCTAACAACGCGTACCTGGATTCCAGCAAGCCGATGGAGTTCCAGCGCTCACCACGAACACCGGCTGCAGCAACTCCACGCTTCTTTCTCACCAGCCGCACCACGCTGTTTTCTCACCAAGGAAGACGACTGAATCTCAGGAACTCTCCTCCTCACCGGACTCGATTCCACTCGTTGATTCAGTCCTACATCTCTCCTTAATCTGGCCTCTCAATCTTTCGATCTCTCCTCAATCTCGCAGATCTCTCGAGCAACCAATCCGGACTCGATCTCTCCTGATCCACCGACCTCCAGAGACTCGATCCTCCTACGAGTGTCCTCCTCTCTGAGTTCCGACTCTGAACTCAAGAGTCTTCTCTTCGAATCTGGCCTGATTCCTCCTGAATCACACACCCTCTCTTTTCAGCATAACCCCATGCATATATATGCACACCCTTCTGATTTCAGATAACACCGGATATTTGCCAGCATCTTTATCCACAAAGATCTGCAATCCCCACCGTATTCAGCAACCTAGCAGCACACCATGTCCAGGTTCTTCCCAACGACCTTGTGGTTATCTTCAGAAGTCTGTTGCAGCCTCCACGTCTGGATATGGATCATATCTTCCACCAAGATACACCCCCAGCAACGTCCATGGATGTTTATCACAAACCGCCTTGGCTGCACCGCTGGTCATCCTGTCGCGCCCGCCGGCTCGACACCCGCAGCAAATCACCGACCAACTGCCAGCAATGGTCCACCAACATCGCCCTGAACCAGCACCACCGCTCGTGTATGCCCATGCACTGTCGCATCCACTAGCATATGCTCGCTCGTGCGTCTGTGCGCACACCTGCGCACCCGCTAGCGCGAACAGCAGCGCGCGCCATCGCTCGCCCGCGCGCTCGCTCACCCGCGCTCGCGCACCAGCATGCCTATCTCTCCTTGCGTGCACAGTAGCGCGCACGACCTCGCGCTCGCCCGCTACAGTGCTCGCTACAGTTCCCAGCACGGTTTCGCTATTTTGCTCGGTACTAGCGAATGCCCGGCACCCTGTGCTACATCCTCAGCTCGGTAGCCTGCTCGGTCCACAGTTGCACCACAACCTCGATATGCCGACCCAAACATCGATCAACAGCAACTTGATCCTGGACTCGGCCATATGCTCGGTACACCAAATACCGACCCATGTGCCGACACCACTGCTGTAACTCGACACCATGCTCGATCACACAGTAGCTCATGCACCTCGGTTTGCAACCTGCAACTCAATACAGGTTATCCTCCGTATGTTGTTTCCACCACTCGGATAGCCACCGCTACCCCTATCATGGATGCAGGACACCTAGGGACAACACCTAAACCCTAATTCCCGGCACGCCCATGAATCACGTCTGTGACACCAAGCCTCACCTGGATGGTCAATGTGTTAACGAGTGCATTTTCATGTCCAACTCGCTCACCAGCCCACTCCTAACTGCTGCTGCTGTGTGCACAGCTAGAAAAGGCCCACAATCCAAATCCAATCCTATACATATATTAACATGAACGCCAGCATCAACTTGATGTGCGTTAAGAGGGAAAAAAAATTCAAGTGTCATAATTTTTGCTAGAAGGCATGAGATGCGCCACCAAATTAATTAAAACGGTACCAATGAGTCTAGAAACTGATGAGAAACGGATGTTATGTATGCCTTTTAGTATAATAGTTTATGCCGTTGATTATATATGTGGCAGATACGTAGAAGATAATTTGCATTTACCAGCTTTGATAGCATAGGCGGCTGCCTGCTCTGGAGAGGAAGTGTAGTGTTGAGTCTCGTAGAATGCTCCAACCGAGTTGCAGTCTGAGACTATGTACCTGATACGATTGATCATAATATACATAACCTATAATAAGTAAACTAATGAACTTTTGTATAGCAATTCTGATGTATCATAAGATAACTAAGCGAAATAACATGAGAAGATATATAGTTAATACCAGGGCACACTCTGCGAGCGAGTTTACCCATTGAGATGCCAAGCTTCTCCAATGGTGTTCTTGAGCAGGTTGGGTCTGCACAGGTGGGAACACCACTTACCTGATTGTAGGAGCACATAATACTCGCCACTCTCCCCTCTAACACACATGCACATTGTACGTGCCCTCCAAGTCTTGCTTACTAACCTGTTGTTGTAAATGCCAATTGTAACGGAGAAAAACTAGCTCTTAGTAAGAGGTTTTCCTATATCAAAATATCTCGAAAAACATTATTGGTTTTTACAATTTAATTTGCCCTAAAGGAAAGGACTCAAAAATTAATTATGAATCTTTATTATCCTTCCCTTAAGCATTTAGGTGGTATAAGTATACCTTCTTATCACTATTATTCTAACGAGATGATTCGGCGCTTGATTCTAAAAAGAGCAATTTCTAGATGGATTATTGCCCCTCTTTAACTTGACTTAGAAATTAACGTAATGGAATTATTCCATATAGTTCTTTTACCTTTGATAAGTTAATTAATGATGTAATTTAGAAGGATTATTTTTATGTAATGATTTAAATCTTACAAATTAATTTAAAAAATAATGTTTAACCAAGAATAAAGAATTGAGTCAATTTTATAATCAATTTAGTAGTTTTCCTTATCTTATTCCTTCTCCTTTTCCTATAGTTCAACATAAACCTTTTTCTAGGGGGCAGAAACGGTATAACTTTGGAACTTCAAAACTAAAATTTAACACTAATAAAAATAAAAAGGTTAAGGATAAAAAACCACAAATTCAAAATAAATTTTATAAGAAAAGAGCTAGTTCAAAACTTGTACTCGTTGGGATTGTGGTAAACACTTTCACACTAGAAACCATTGTAAAGTAAAATGGATAATTAATGAATTAGAAATATCTGATAAAGAAAAATAGAGACTTTTAGATTTATTAAATGAAAGCGATGACTCTAAATTAGAATTATTGGAATTAGATGAGTCTGAATAGGTTATATACATATATATATATATATTAAAATTAAAATCTCTTTAATTTTTTTCTCTAAACATATTAATTTATGAATTAATAAATTAATTAATGTATAAGTAAAGTAAAGTGTGATTTAATAATGATTAATTAGGACACTTATTGATTTTTCAATCAGTATAATATTTTAAACCCTTTTATCTTAATTATCAAAAGAATTATATAAAATTAACTTAGAAATTAACGTAATGGAATTATTCCATATAGTTCTTTTACCTTTGATAAGTTAATTAATGATGTAATTTAGAAGGATTATTTTTATGTAATGATTTAAATCTTACAAATTAATTTAAAAAATAATGTTTAACCAAGAATAAAGAATTGAGTCAATTTTATAATCAATTTAGTAGTTTTCCTTATCTTATTCCTTCTCCTTTTCCTATAGTTCAACATAAACCTTTTTCTAGGGGGCAGAAACGGTATAACTTTGGAACTTCAAAACTAAAATTTAACACTAATAAAAATAAAAAGGTTAAGGATAAAAAACCACAAATTCAAAATAAATTTTATAAGAAAAGAGCTAGTTCAAAACTTGTACTCGTTGGGATTGTGGTAAACACTTTCACACTAGAAACCATTGTAAAGTAAAATGGATAATTAATGAATTAGAAATATCTGATAAAGAAAAATAGAGACTTTTAGATTTATTAAATGAAAGCGATGACTCTAAATTAGAATTAGTGGAATTAGATGAGTCTGAATAGGTTATATACATATATATATATATATTAAAATTAAAATCTCTTTAATTTTTTTCTCTAAACATATTAATTTATGAATTAATAAATTAATTAATGTATAAGTAAAGTAAAGTGTGATTTAATAATGATTAATTAGGACACTTATTGATTTTTCAATCAGTATAATATTTTAAACCCTTTTATCTTAATTATCAAAAGAATTATATAAAATTAGTTTTAAAATATCTTTAAATTAGCACATTTAAAAAAAATAAAAATAGGTTATATTGATTTTAAAAAAATTAAAAACTTATCGAACTCTTAAATATACATTGTATTTTCCACACATATATACTTGATTATGTAGAGAGCTATAATTAATCATCCAATTTACTAATTTACAAACCGTTCAATGGAATAAACAAGGGGAAGACCTTGTTCACTATATAAGAAAAATGGTCAAATCTTAGTTAATTTATCTGAACCGACTTTAAATATACATACAAATGGTAATGACAAAAACTCTAGTGTAATCGATTTACTGATTTTACCAGATAATATTTAATTATTATATATATAAATATAAACTCATTTGTACCTTAACATTAATCTTAAAACTTTTAATTGTTAAAGTATTAATTTGATGAATTTACTTAGTTTAGATTGTTTATTTACTAATTTTATGATTTCTAATTCCATATTAACATAATTTAGAAGTTGGAACATTGTATATCTTGTGAATGAGAAAGTATTTTAGACAATTTAATTTTCAACCAACTTAATAAAGTTGAACTTATGATATTGTTCGGGCGCGGGATCGTCCGCCCCTCGAATCGGTTCTTTAGTGTGTGATTTGGGTTTAAAGGTTCGGTGGGACCAAGGCGCCTTTACTACGCAAAGAGATAGTGCGATGGAAATAAAAAATATTACAAATAGTTGAAATGGCACGTAGGAAATTTTTTACGTGGTTCCTTAGGGTTCAATTTTAATCTCTAAGTCAGTCCACGGTGAGATTAGTACTCACAATCCACTATTTTTCCTTTGATTTTTACAAGTTACACAAAACAGTGAATTTTTGCCGCCTGTAAATCAATTCACCTGAGATCTTTGACTCCAATGCCATGGTTTGTCTATTTTCATTTTTTAAATCTTTAAAATAATCCCACCATTGCATCCGGAGAGTCCAAAAATGGTGGGATAAAAAGTTTCGCCTTGATCCGAGGTCGGGAAGGCCTTCAAATTATTTTTGGAGTGTTAATGGACTGAACCGGGCCAATTCGGGTTGGTTCAGTACAAATAAAAACTAGTCACGGTTTGGCTTCACGGACGCGGATTGGGAAGAAGGATTTGGTCTCGGACATGACAAAAGCGGATGCAGTCAGTAGTAAATGAGTCCAACAACCCGGCTGCAGCGACGGTGCAATGGTGGTTTTGGTGGCTTCGACGGCGGCTTTTCCGGCAACTGAAGGTGGCGGAGATTGCCCATAACTGTAAATTACAAGAATGGTGAAGATCTTGGCAGTGCTCCGACGGTCAGCGGCGGCTCCGGTCTGTCAGTCGGATGCCGAAAAGTTAGACACTTTTCTGCAATTTTGTGCTATGCTGGTCACTTCTCGATTTTTTCCGGCAACCTCAGCGACGAACTCCGGCGGCTCTCGGCTTGGGTTTGTAGATCACTTCTCCACCTTCACTTGATCACAACGGAAGGTCTTGGAACGATCGGCGCTGGTTGGAAAAAATCCAACAAATCCGGTGTTTGCTACTCTGTTTTCTGCTTTTCCGGCCAGCAACTTCCTCGCTTCCCGATTTTTCCTGGCGGATACAGTGACGATCTTTGGCGAAACTCAGTTTGGGTTTCTAGACCACTCCTCCATCTTCACTTTGAACCTCACGACGGGGTCGGGAATGACCGGAACTAGTCGAAATCTGACCTTCGCTGCTCTGTTTTCTGCCTTTTCCAATCGGCAGCTTGCGGGCAGAATTCCGGTGACGGCAGGAGTCTTTGGCGGAAATTCTGAGGGGTACTGTGTCGGGGGCACTCTGAGCTCCAAGCAGATGGTCTTGTACTGATACAATAAGGTCGAGGTTGTCCGAAAAAGTCGTCGAAAAATTGGACGCCGAACCTGCAAAACAAAGATGCTATCCTGTTCTTCGTTGTCGGCGGGAATGGTACAGGGCTCCGGTGGGCTCTGATATTTTGCAGCTTAGAACTTCCTGGCAAGGGCAAACATCAACTGGCAAGGCTTCAATGTACTCGCAGCAGCAAGATTTCATTCTTTTTTCACGGTGGTAGCCGAGGAAGCCAGACTCTAATAGCAAGGCAGCATGTTAGGAACATGACTCCAAGAGGACTCCTTGGCTTCGCGTCTGTAGGTAGCAGAACCGGCACTTGGCAGCGACTCTACCTTTAAGGCGGCAAGGATCTCGATTATAGGGATACTGCTTCAAATCTCCAACTTTCTTCTTCGTCGTGATGACCCAGTGGCAAAACTTTGGCGAACAACAAAACCTTTCTTTGGTTCCCTCACGGACAACACGTCGGCAACATTTCAAAGCAACATGACTCCTTCATCGGTGGCTTTGGCAAGTGGAAAGTTTGGATCTTGGGCAAGGATTTATGGCCGTTACAGGGAAGTGATTGATTGGGTGTTGGCGAGGATCACCAAAGCATCTTCGGTGAGGGGCTCCTCCCTCGGCTTTTCTTTGGTCTGGCAAAATTCTTTTCTTTTAGCCTCTGACCCCCCTGCTTCAGCAATAACACCCGGCTTTTATAGAATTGGGATAACTCCTGACTGAGAGATTTTGTAAAACCCACGATTCGAGTTAGGGTTTATATTCAGAACCGGTCGGGTCGACCGTTATTTTTTCGAGTTGAGTCAGTTTCAGGACACATGTACCGAGCCGATTCCAGTCGCGTGTATGAGCTATGAGGGTCATGCGTACCCAAGTATATGATGATAACGTCATGAACACAGCAGAATAGAATGAGTTATCAGATATATGAGAGTATGCCAGTCATTTTTTTATTTATATATAGTGGATCGTAGAATTAGTATTAGGCCATTTACCACGTTAGGACTCGTTCGGGCAGTCTAGGTGGGTTGATAGTTCTAGAGCATATCATTATGATATTTTTTGTGTGTTGTTTGATTTTACGGGATTTTTCCCGATTTTTATGAAATTTTTTTAGGATTTAATATGACTTAGTTATTATACTTGACTCAAGCCGAAGACGAGTCAAGTCTTAATTACAAGTTTGCCACCCAACCTTTCTTCTCCGCCCCGACCTTTTCTCCCCACGCCCAAACCCTCGTGCCGCGCTGCCCCTGTTCGCGCGCGACCACCGCCACTATCGGCGCCGCCCAACCGTCGACCGACGCCGCCCAGCTCGGCGACAACGTCGCCCTACCGCCCCGACTAGGTCCGGCCCTCATCGGACCGCCACGACGCGAGGAAGCCACGCCGCGACGCCGCGCCCGCGTTGCACTTCCGTCGCCAATTCCGCCGCCGGTGACCAGCGCCGCTGCGATCGGTTGGTCGCCTCAGCACCACCGACCACCCAGCGACCCTCCTCGACTGGAACGGAGGCCGTCGCCACCGTGGCCGGCCGGATCTAGCGACCCATCGCCGCCGGCCCTGTTTTAGCTATTTTCCGGCGAGCCACCACCTCCGTTGGCCGCGTCGACCTCGTAGATGAGTCAAGGTCGCCGAGCCGGTTCCGAGGGTACCCAACACGACCCCTTTCCGACCAGTAGATGCCGCCGGCGATTGTCGCCGGAAAACCACCGGAAGTCGCCGGAAAACCACAAGCAGCTGCCGGAAAACCGCCGAAAAATCGGAATTTCTGGGATTCGCCGGAATTCACCGGATCTTCCGCGGGGCTCACCCAGTGGAGCCCGATCGAGCTTCGGACGCCGATGAGCGCCAAATTTGACTCCGAGATGCGCGACGGAACCCTAGCTGTCGCCGATTGCCGACGATGTGAGGTATAATTACCTCCGATTGATTTATTTAAAATTGATGATAATTGTTAGCATAGCATGCTAGGGTTGATTAATTATCATGATTAATGTCTTGACCATGAATAAAGTAAAGATGCGCATGATGTGATTAACAGGGAATGATAGTTAAGTGACTTGATGAACTAAAGTAAATTTGAGCATGATAATCGAGTACAACGTAACTTAGGAAATATAATTAGATTGATATTAATAGGATAAGTTGGAATTACTTTCACATTATAATTGTTGCTTGTTATGGTTGATGATTGAATTGTGTGATGTTCATTGTGTTTGATGCATCATTTAGTTAGCGGGCGTTAGTATTTAGTTTTGATGTGTAGGTACGGAGTAGGAGCTCGCCGCCTAGGCGCGATGACACGCTTGGAGCTTCTACCAGGTCCGTTTAGGACTCGCCTGATTTAATCTTTTCTATTGTATGTTTGATTTATTGTCTGCAGGACGGGTTAAGTGGTGTTTTATCGGATCCCACTTAACTCGGGCCATTTAATCGAACATTTTCCGGATTAATAACCCCTCGAGGATGAGATCCCTCGAGGTTGATTTCGAAAACAAGATCCACCAAAAGTTGCCTTCGGGCCTATTATGTAACTCCCTACCCAAGCCTATATATATATAGTTTTCGTGTTTCTGTGAGACGAGAGATGGAGAAATCGACTGCACGTACCATGCAGAGGATGCCGTGACAGTCAAAGCGGGCTCTGGATTAGTGCCAGCGGACTGTTCCATTCCCGAGGGATCCTGATAACTCCGCGTTTGAGTTCCTCACACCCGGAGAACGTGGAGGTTTACGGGTACTGTTTAGTACAGCGCATGTCCGGACTTGTGGTTCAAAGGGTACTAAAGGCGACTGCCTGAGAGTACTCGGCCTTCGTGCTCAAGGCCAGGAGAAATATGGAGGTAAGGAGAGGGCTTAGGATAAAGTTTCACGAGAAGTACTGAAAAAGAAGTGCCGAGAGCGGCATAGTACCAGCAGCAGTAAGTTCGGGATGCTACCGGGTCTGCAGCCCAGTGGCTCCTCAGTAGTGCCCTTCAGAGTGTTCACGTGGAGTATGATGTTTTCTTTCATATGAGAGTTTGCTCTCATAGCCAGCTTGTTATAGTTATTTTATTTTCCGGACCAGTAACACTTGTTACTGACGTGTTTTTATACTATATGTAGGTAATAATCACGAGTTGGAGGAGCCAGCTTGGACGGAGGAGCAATGAGGTCTTGTACACACACACATGTTAGATTTCTGAATGTTTAATATTGTATTATTATGTTATTATATTGTGAATGACATGAGTAAATGTTTGAGCATGATGATATGATGTGAATGAAATGCTAAGACACGATAATAGAATGCAAAATATGATCAGATTTGAGCAGCGGAAGCGTAGTGGGTTGAGACCCGAGCTTCAGAATGAATACATTATAAATGAGATTTTGTGTGATTGTTAATGCTTGCCGATATATTTGTATATATATTATTTTGATAGGGTGGGCCCATAATTGCACTTTTAGGGAAGACCCTGTTAGTTTTACTTCAGAATTTTCATCGATTTTGCTCGTAATTGTGATGGTGTGAAATTTAATTTGCATGTCATTCATGTAGTACCATGTTAGGATTTTGTGCATGCATTCATTCATGACAAATCGTATCTTCATCTTAAGACGCCGAGATTGGATCCGCACGAGTTAGGTTTGCGTTAGCCGACCTAACCGGGGCCTGTAACATGCCGGTTTGGTTCACGAGTGTGAACCGGATTTGGGGTGTTACAGATTTCCTCTAACGGCTGTAGAACAATGTCTACCTCTTCCTCTGGCAATTCTTTCTCCGGCAGTTTTGGAACTGTATGACTAATTCTCTTGTAACATGCAGGAAGTCATCCACGTAAGTGGCTTGAGTATTGTCACATAATTGAATAAATATTATCCACATAACTGGATAAATATAAATATTTTTTGGATAAATATGTACAAACATTAGCCCCCTTGCCGATTTTTCGCAAACTTGGAAAGAAGAATCGGCAAAAAATATAGTTTGCTTTTTTCTTTTTTCTTTTTTTGCATTTTCCTTTTTTCGTTTTTTTCGAAGAATAATATTTTGCTCTCAAGCTAGGATGACCCCTTCTGGGTCACTGTGTGATAACTGCCCATTATTTTGATTTAGGAGAGTGACTTCTTTGCTCGACAACCGTGGTCTCCAAATCCATATTTCTTTCCTTTTACTTTTTAGATTTGGGTAGCAATGGGGGAATGACAATTTCGTTTCTACTCTCAGCTGTGACTTCTCTTTCTTAGCATCTAGCTTCTCTGGCGAGAAGATCTCATGATGTCTTCTTTTCCTTCTATGATATGGAGGAGACCTTGTTCTTTTGTGATGCCTCGTACTATTTGTTGAGCTGTTGGCTTCTCTTTTAAACCTTTTAGGAGTAGTAATTTCGATTGACGCCCTCAACTTCTTGTCCAATGTCGAGTTGGATGGTGATCTTGATTTCTTCGGTAATACAAAGAAATGAAGGCGAGAAGTTGATCTTGTGTTTGTGTTGAACTCCTCTTGCTCTTCGATTATATTTGTCAAGTCTTCATTGCTAGCAATTGTGATAGGGTACTTCAAGCTTTCACCTGGTAGCTGACACTTGATCATGAAAGGGCTGCTAGTAGAAAATGTACTCTTGATTCGAGTAACAAGACTTGAATAAGAACAATCACGATCCACTAAAATAAGTCGTGTGTTTCCTCCAATGTAATGTCTCTTCCTTCCTTGGATCGCTATCTTTCCACCGTAACTACAAATCAGGCGAAGTTTTGTTTTTCCATATTGCATTGAATCCTTCAATTTAACTTCTTCTTGAGTCGAAGTTGTTTGAACAATAAGCTGATCTTCTATCTTTTCTTTATCGAGCTCCTTTCCTTCGCAAAGTCTTATTTTTGATCAGTTTGAACTTCAAACTCATGCATCATTGGAGATGTAGGGAACCCTTTCTTCACTTCTTTAGTGGAAACAGGTGGCATTTCCATGTCGTTGACCTTAATCATCGGGGCATCCATTTTCTCATTTTTCCTTCCTTCATCTAGCTTTTCCATTCTCTTTTGAGACTTCATTAGTGAAGATGAGTGGCTCACTGTCATCACATTGGCAGTTGAAGTTTTGTACTTTATATCACCTTTGTCAAGTAACTCTTGGATCTTCTCCATCATGTCTCGACATTTCACCGTAGAATGACCTAACCTCTGGTGAAATCGACAAAAATTTTCGTTCTTTTCATCTTCTGGCTTTGGCAAATTTTTTGGAGTCCATGGTGTGATCTTTCCTTTGCTCTTCAACACGTCAAACCATCTCTCAGTATCTCCAGTGTTGAAGGTGTAATCTTTAATATTCCTCCATTCACGCTGTTGTCGAGACTCTCGAGGTGTATATCTTGGATTTTCACTTCCATTCTTAGTCTTCACTTTCCACTCATGATTCATGTGACCAAGCTCGGTGACTGCATTGCTTGATGCTCCTTTATTCCTTGTTGAAGCAGAAATTCTGTTGAGTTCCTCATATATCAGCACCCTTTCAAAGAGTTCTTCAAATGTGTTGCATTGTGCAGCACTCAGGAACCAAGCTGCTGATCCAGCATTCATCGCACAAATCTTTACAAGCTCCTTGATCTCTGGAGTCTCTTTCATTTGGGATGAAAGACTTCTGAATCTTTTTACATATGTAGCAAATTCTTCACCTGGTTTTCTCTGACATTGCCTTAAATGCTCAATCTTTATCGGGATATCGATTGACTGAAAATGAGCTGTGAATTGCTCGATGAGTTCCTCCCATGATCTGATTGATCTGGGTGGGCGATTATTGAACCATCTAAGTGCATTACCATTGAGAGAAGCTGGGAATTGTTGTAACTTTAACTTTTCATTTGTCGAGATTGTTCCGCACTCAATCTCGAAGATTGTGATGTGATCTTCAGGGTTGCCATCTCCATCAAACTTCGTAAAGGTTGGGCACTTGTACTTCTCAGGAAAAACCTCTGTGTAGACTTCATCAGCTAAAGGTTGAAGACGCTTTGTCGCTTCAGTTGATTCTTTATCTTTCTTTCCAATCAATGCAGTGATAAGTGCGGCTTGTGCATCCATTTCTGCTTTCAACTCTTCATAACAAAGGTCTGACATTGGTGCTACTGACATGGTTTGCAATTGGGCTTGTGGCTGACTTGCTGGTAAATCTGTAATAGGAACTGACATTTGACTTATTGGCATTGCTGACGGTACCGTTGGGATGGGTACCGTGGTGGTGATTGATGGTGGAAACACCATAGAAGATAGTTGTTGGGAGCATGCAGGGTTATACCACTGGTATGGGTATGGTGGTTGGTAATACGGTGGTTGTGGAAACCATGTTGAGTGAGGAAGTAAACTATGTTCAGTCCGAATCGGTTGCATAGTGGGATAGTGTTGCATCCAAATCTGTTCGGGCAACGAAGTTGAAGTTGTAGATGTTAGGTGGGTGGACTCAGTACTTGAAATGAGAAACAAATTGTTGATTTCGTGAGGGATGTTAGCTTGATCCCTCAATGTTGTGCCAGTAGCTGGGAGTGAGGTAGATACAATTGGATTTTCAGAGGTTGAAGACATCTGTCTAGCCTCGAGGGGTTGGTCCATTGTTGGACATTGTGTGGGATGGTCGTCTTCTCTTCTTGACGAGCTCCCGTTTGCAGCACTAGCCCGTTGCATTTGGGCGAGCACTTGTTGTATCATATCCTCAATTCGTTGCATCCGCTCTTCACTTTGGCAGAATCTTTCTTCAATTGCTTGATTCAGTACTTGTCCTCCACTTAGCTGATTTGTTGCTGTCAAAAGCACTTGTTCGGCTTCTAATGGTTGGTTTACCTCTTCATTGCTTCTTGGACTTTGATCATCTCGGGTCAACATGCTTCTTCTTGGAGTAATTCCTCCTTCATTTCCTTCATTCAACACTGCTTCGAGCTGTTGTATTCTTTCGCGCACATTTCCCGCTATGTGCTGACTTGCTTCCATGTTTAATTCAAATTGTTGCCCACCTTCAGTTGATGTGGATGAATTATCCTCATTACTACTTCTTTGTCGTGCCGCATTCCTTGTCTCTGGTGCCATTCCTCCTTATTCGCACAAATCTTCAAACGACACTGCTACCTTCTAGCTGGTCCCCAGTGGAGTCGCCAAAAATATGTTCGGGCGCGGGATCGTCCGCCCCCTCGAATCGGTTCTTTAGTGTGATTCGGGTTTAAAGGTTCGGTGGGACCGAGGCGCCCTTGCCGCGCAAAGAGATAGTGCGATGGAAATAGAAAATATTACAAACAGTATGAAATGACACGCAGGAAATTTTTACGTGGTTCCTTAGGGTTCAACTTGAATCCCTAAGTCAGTCCACGGTGAGATTAGTACTCACAATCCACTATTTCTCCTTTGATTTTTACAAGTTACACAAAACAGTGAATTTTTGCCGCCTGTAAATCAATTTGCCTGAGATCTTAGACTCCAATGCCATGGCTTGTCATATTTTCATTTTCTAAAGCTGTTAGAATAATGCTGAACCAGGCCGTATCCGGGTTGGTTCAATACCAAACAAATGCTGGGATACCAAGTACCGGATGAGCGTATGTCGGCATTCCTTTCTTTTTGCGTGCGCCAGTCTACGGGTGGTGTACTGTACACCAGCTCCAATTCGGGTCGCGGTTGGTCATAAATGCAGTCACGGTCTAGATCTGGTCACGGGTACTGCGGGAAGAAGGATCTGGTCTCGGATCATGCCAAATATTGCGGATGCGGTCAGCAGTAAACGGGTCCAACAGACCCGGCTACAGCGGCGGTGCAATGGTGGTTTTGGTGGCTTCGGCGGCGGCTTTTCCGGCAGCGGAAGGTGGCGGAGATTGCCCAGAACTGTAGATCTACAGAATGGTGAAGATCTTGGCGGTGCTCCGACGGTCAGCGGCGGCTCCGGTCGGTCGGTCGGATGCCGGAAAGTTAGACACTTTTCTGCACTTTTGTGCTACGCTGCTCGATGGTCACTTCTCGATTTTTTCCGGCGACCTCGGCGACGAAATCCGGTGGATCTCCGCTTGGGTTTGTAGATCACTTCTCCACCTTCACTTGATCACAACGGAAGGTCTGGGAACGACCGGCGCTGGTTGGAAAAAATCCAAGAAATCCAGTGTTCGCTACTCTGTTTTCTGCTTTTCCGGCCAGCAACTTCCTCGCTTCCCGATGTTTTCCTAGCGGCTACAGCGACGAACTCTGGCGGATCTCAGTTTGGGTTTGTAGATCACTTCTCCGCCTTCACTTTGAACCTCACGACGGGGCCAGGAACGACCGGAACTGGTCGGAAAAATTAGCGAAATCCGACCTTCGCTGCTCTGTTTTCTGCCTTTCCAATCGGCAGCTTGCTGGCAGAATTCCGGCGACGGCAGGACTCTCCGGCAGAAATTCTGGGGGTGCTGTGTCGGGGGCACTCTGAGCTCCAAGCAGATGGTCTTGTACTGATCCAATAAGGTCGAGGTTGTCCAGGAAAGTCACCGGAAAATTGGACGCCGAACCTGCAAAACAAAGATGCTATCCTGTTCTTCGTTGTCGGCAGGAATGGTACAGGGCTCCGGTGGGCTCTATATTTTGCGGCTCAGAACTTCGGCAAGGGCAACATCAACCGGCAAGGCTTCAATGTACTCGCAGCAGCAACACTTCATTCTTTTCACGGTGGTAGTCGAGGAAGCCAGACTCTAATAGCAAGGCCAGCAAGTTAGGAACGTGACTCCAAGAGGACTCCTTGGCTTCGCATCTGTAGGTAGCAGCAACGGCACTTGGCAGCGACTCTACCTTTAAGGCGGCAAGGATCTCGATTCCAGGGATACTGCTTCAAAGCTCCACCTTTCTTCTTCGTCGCGATGACCCAGTGGCAAAACTTTGGCGAACAACAGAACCTTTCGTTGGCTCCCTCACGGATAGCACGTCGGCAACACTTCAAAGCAACACGACTCCTTCACCGGTGGCTCTGGCAAGTGGAAAGTTTGGATCTTGGGCAAGGATTCATGGCCGTGACAGGGGTAGTGATCGATTGGGTGTTGGCGAGGGTCACCGGAGCATCTCCGGTGAGGGGCTCCTCCCTCGGCTTTTCTTCTGTCTGGCAAAATTCTTTTCTTTTAGCGTCCGAGCCCCCCTGCTTCAGTAATAACACCCGGCTTTTATAGAATTGGGATAACTCCTGACTGAGAGATTTCCTCTAACGGCTGTAGAACAATGTCTACCTCTTCCTCTGGCAATTCTTTCTCCGGCAGTTTTGGAACTGTATGACTAATTCTCTTGTAACATGCAGGAAGTCATCCACGTAAGTGGCTTGAGTATTGTCACATAATTGAATAAATATTATTCACATAACCGGATAAATATGTACAAACAGATATATAATTTTTAACCAATTTAATCATATTTATATAATTAATTACTTAAACAATGATAAAATGGTGAAAATTTTTTTATGGTAGAACCTTATAAAGTGTTAATGGCTTGGTTACGGTGAAAAATCTTAAAAATAGTAAATGGTTATGACAATGTTATCGACCGAACCGTAACCAAGTCATTTCCAATCCAATTTATATATGAGCCACTGAAAAGGAACAAATTATGGGTGTAGCTCGAATAAACTATATATATAACGTGTGGTACTTGTTTAAAAGGGTTAAAAGTATTAGATTGATATTTATAAATACTTTATTATTTATTTTTAAATTTATGAATGTAGATTTTGAATAATAGGACTTACTATATTCATTAAAATAAAATGTATAGCCTATATAAACTAGGTGAGATATAGCATCATACGCGACTTATATTATAAATGAATTTTAAATTATAAAGAAACTCTAATTAAATAATAAGATAATTATAATAATTTAATATTTGATATATAAATTTTGTTTGATTGTCATTTTAAAGACACATTTTAATTAAATGAGAATATATATTATAATAATGATATTTATTTATTTTTATTTTTGTTGTAGTTTTATTGATTAAACTCCTAATATTAATTGGAGGACAATATTAAATTCTTCTTTTATTAATAAGAGGAGATTTTATTATAATATCTACGAATCTATCTATTTAAGAATTTTTTTTTTTATTGTGTCTTGACCTTCTTCTCTCACGACGCTAATTCTGGCACCACAAATCCCTTTCTTTCTTCTCGTATTCGCCCCAAATTCTTCGTTGCTTACCTATTTTTACTTATTTCTCCTTCATCTCCTGTTCATCCAAAATTCTTTATTTTTGTCCCTTACCATTTAGTGTTTATAGTAAGTATTTTTAACTAATTATATATTAATATTTTAAATTTAATTTTAAAATTTCTTCTTGTAATTTTCGCCTTTGATAATTTTAAATTGATTTCAATAAACAATATATTTTTAAATATATTTAGAAAAATTATGTTTAAAATTAAATTCTTTCTAATATTTGCATTTTAAATTACTTTATATTTTTCATATATTATAAATTAAATTAAAATATATTACATTTTTAACGTTGAGGGCCTCAAACCTTTTCTTTTTGGTTTAAGACAATTTACATTGGATATTTGTTCTATAAAACAGATTAGTTATCAATACTAAGGTATTGCTATAAAATATATAAGTCCGTTTAACCCTCACCATCGAAG
Organism: Piper betle; assembly: GCA_033002965.1. Classification (NCBI taxonomy): domain Eukaryota; kingdom Viridiplantae; phylum Streptophyta; class Magnoliopsida; order Piperales; family Piperaceae; genus Piper; species Piper betle. The sequence continues at coordinate 18,381 of JAURVB010013363.1, read as the reverse complement.
CCCACTTGACAGAAGGAAAAAAAAATTTGAAGACGGAGGCTTTCCGATCTCGACGATCCTGATATCGTTGTTGAGAAAAAACATGATTTGCGGAGAGATCTACTCCCATTTGTTCCCCCTCCGCCCTGGAATGCTCGCTTCCCGCCCCCACTTGATTTAGTTATGGCGAGGAGGGGTTATCTAGAACGCGCGGGATCTGTAGGAGGTGCTAAGGGTAGGTAGGCAACAAGCGGGGGAGAGAGGGGGCTGCACCTGCTTTAGGTGTGCTGATCAAAGGCTTGCCTCTCTCCTTCTCTAGTAATTTTTTCTTGAAATTCATCTTTCTGACTCAAATTGAGTTTGGTATTTTTTATTGTCAAACTAGCATTGGATAAAAATTAACTTTAGTTAAAACCTTGATGGAGTGATCCGTGAATGGGTTCTCAATTTTTTTCTTTATGTGATTGGAGTGATTCAGTAAAATTGGATTTATTAAATAATTTTACTAATCGATGAAGTGTAATTAGAATCAAAAAGGGGAAAATTTTAAGATGAAATGTTCCAAGGCTACTTATTGATTTATTTCGTTAAAAAAGAAGAAGAGAACTTATTATGAGACTATGATTTATGTGTGTTAGACCATTGTCTTGGATGCCTCAAATTCATTATTTAAATTGCACATAAATTGGATAAATTTTTTATTATAAACTCACTCAACTTATGGATATGGACTACATCCCTGCACGTCATTCATCAGATTATAAAGCATGGATTCTCTTCTCCTAAAAATAATGAAATATTTTCTTCTACGTGACACAGGATGGTATTGAAGATTGCGAAAAATTATGTGGTGTCATGGCTTTTTGGGCAGCAGCAGACTGCCTAAATTATTTGTTGTTTATGACCTGCTTGTACATATATGGAGTTGAAGTTGTTCGTTCGAGGTTATTGTATAATCCTAAAAAAATAGCCCTTTAGCTTAATGGGAGAGCTATAGGGAATATCTCCCTAAAGACGGTGATTCGAATCCATCACGGGCTATACTTTAACCAATTGATTTCGTGTGAAATTTTTTCCAACATGATAGAAGGTTATGAATTTTGAAATATATAGAGACTGAATGACAAGGAGAAAGTGAAGTTCATTTTTGATAGTCAAAACAACTTACAGACAATTCTTTTTGGAGGAGTTCAAGACTTAAGTAACAGCTCACTCCTACCAAAATGACATTTGAACAAATATTATCAAGATAACATCTAAATTTAGAAGCATATCAAAACTTCAAAGTTATCCCTGGCGTGGATGTTGTTCATAACGAAAGCCACTCATGAGTTGAAATCAACTATATCGATTATCCTGAAAACAAAAATTTATATATGATTATTATTTAGAGAGGGAGTAGTCAAAATATAATCTATAAATGATAGCAACCTTCATTTTTCCTTGCTTGAACAAGTTGTCATATAATGACCCTTTTCACCACAAATACTGCAAGTCCCTTTCTTTGTAGCGTTTTGACTGTTATCTAGAAGATTGTATCGGACAATTTGTTTTGGACGATCCTTTGTCTTGAAACTTTTCGGATCACGGACAGTGTTTTGGACGACCCTTTGTCTCTATCATGTTATTCTGATCTTCATTTACACAAGCCTGCACCTCATTTGCTGCATGTATTACTTCAAGCTCTTTCAAAATATTTTTCAAAACAGGCATCGCATGATGATAACGTTCCGTGAAGAGCCAACCATGTCCGAGAGTGTCAAAATCATGGTTCTTAAATTCCACAACATCATGAGATTTATACTAGATTCATCTATGCTAGACGTAACACCTATGCATTTGATTATTCTTATCAACAGCTCCATATCTTGCATGTATTGTCCATCTATGTAAAATATACTTCTCCGGAATTTTAACCAAATCTTCTTTCACAAAAATCTTTAAGATATGGCTACACAATATCCCATCATGTTCAAACTTCTTGTAGTACATTAATGATCTCACATCATTAATGTACTGTACATGATACTTTTTACCTCTCAAGCCACGTGTCCCAACCTCGTACACTCGTATATTTCCTTCTTGACTTTCACGTTTTGCTCCAAAGCCAGTGCTCAACTCATTTTGGAATAAATTTAAACATCTTCCACGCGTAAAGCTTAGATATTTGTTCCTCCAGCTCAAAGTACGAATATAAAGTGGGTTCACTGTACAATGAAACATGATCTTCATCCTCTTCGCTACCCTTTTGACTAATACTTTATTATTATGATTATTAATTGAGCGAGTTACTTTCTGAGCATTTATTGTTTGATTCGACTTAATTTGATTCGAAATTCGACATTTAAATACTCGATTCGAACTCAAATCTTATGAGCCGATCTTGAGCAAGGTCATGCTCGATTCGACTCGACTCGGTTATAACTCGAACTCGACTCAATAAAATAATATAATAATATAGTCTTTATATTAAATTATACTATATATATATATACAATATAATAACAAAAAAACAAGATAGTTGAAATGGTAAATATACACCTTGATGACTTCAAGGTTGTGGGTTCAAACTACATTAGCTTGGGCGAACGAGCTCACAAAAATTAAATAGTTTAAATATATTCGAGCTCAAGTCGAACACGAACACATAAAAGATATTCGAGTCGAACTCAAGCATATATGTCCAAAACTCGTTCGATTTCGAGTCGAATTTGAACGAGTTTCAAACTATTCGAGCTGAATTCGAACACATGTTAAACTCGACTCGCTCGCTCAATTAACACCCCTATTTATCATAAAGAGACACAACATCAAGGGCGTTTGTGAATTTATATAGACATTAAAAAATGAGTTCATATTTTCTCTCCTTTGACTTGATGTCATCACTGCAAAAAAAAATCGCTTTCAAATAGGTTGGAGCCCAATGTTTAATTTTCTTGAACATTTTGACCAGCCAACTCCCTTCCAAATTAAATTGCTCTTTTAACTCATTCTACTTGCATTGAAAATCATCACTTGTCTCACGTTCATGCAACCATTTTTTGTATTGCCTACTAAATTCACCACTCACCTATAAACTACCCGTATTAGTAACACCATTTCTTCCGAAGTGCCAAGAACAAAATTGGTGGATCGTGTCAGGAAATACAGTTTCAATTGCTTTCTTCATAGCTCTATCTTGATCAGTGATTATGGAAATTGGCTTTTTTCCCCACATACATCTCAACCATGTTTTAAATGGCCATATAATAGAATCTTCAGTCTCATCCGCTATTAAAGCACAACTAAATAATGTTGATTGTTTGTGATGGTTTGTACCTGTGAATGGTGCAAATGACATCCCAACATTATTTGTTTGGTAAGTAACATCAACGACCAAAACATCACCAAATTTGAGATTGGCTAATCTTGATCTTCCATCGGCCCAAAATACACATCTTGCCTGTTTATCTTCGTCAATTTGGATTTCAAAGAAGAAATTGTTATCTTCGGCTCTTTTTTGTTGAAAGTACCTAATGATATGAACGCATTGGCAGCCAACCTTGTGTTTTCTCTCCCCACGAAAGTGATTGCTTATTGCTTTTGGTGTTACCCGCTTAATCTCTCCTACGTCTTCATTAGCTGCATTGATTTTTTGCGAAATCTTTGAGGGTCCAACTCCACATTTGTGAAGGCTTATCTATTATCTTCTTGCATGAATCGATGGCATTTTTGTGCGATCTCAATTTGGTCACTTTAGTGGGTGTATTTACCAAAGGATGGTTATGCTCATCATAAAATATTGTCACCACCCACAATGCCTTGTTTTTATCCAAACTTATTACCAAACGAGCTTCGCACCTCCTTGTCCTTTACCCTTTTATCTTTCATATTTTTGAATCCAGCATTTGCACAAAAAAATCTCCTTCCAGCACATTGATTTGTGGTCTTAGATATATCAAAAGGACCTTTGCGAATGCCAAATCCTTTATATCTTGCATATTCGTTGTAGAATGTACATGTCTCCTCTTCAGTGGTAAAAAACTGTCCTACATAGGGGGTGCTTCCTTGACTGTTTGGTACAGTGGCTACCATTTTTCTCTTCCACCACAACTCACAACCTCATCGTCATCGACAATATTATGACCATTGTCTTCTTCGCAGAGACTTATAAAATTTTCACCAGCAAAATCCTCGTGATAATCATCATCTGCCATATTTTTTGGCGTGAGAAGACCTAATCATATGTAAATTGTACATAAGCATCTCAAGATAATCAATCTCTAATCACAAATTTGGATGGCACGAATATGGTAGTTAATCAAATTCTTTTTATAAAGCATGACTCATTAGACCTACATATTGTATAGTAATTAGCAGGAAGCTCTGCAAGTGAGTTACTCAAACACAAAATGACCATACTTATTTCACATTCCAATCTTGAATCTTTAACCACGTTAAACATTGTGGATTGACTCTAATGCATTTTAGAGATTTATTAACTAACATTTTGTCCAAATTTTGTTTTATCATATTTATTAGCAACAACCAACCAAATCAATCCCAGCATAGATTGGACACCAAAATTTCTTCGAATAGAAGAAAAAAAGTGAAAACATGATTATAAAAGTAATACCATGGAGTCTAGTTCCTGAGAAAAGGAAAGCACTAAGCTAAAAGGCAAAACTCGAGACATGTTAATCCTTGCCTGCCCTTCAAACCCCATAATATGTAGTCACCCCTTGCTTCTAATTCTCCTTAAAATTGAAAGAAAGATTAAAGATTTACAAGAAAGATTAAAGCTTTACACGAAAGATTAAAGCCTTACAAGAAAATGGGTACGATATGCACATGCGACATCTAATAGAGTTGAGTAGGAAAAAATAAAAGGTAAAGCAAAGAACATAAGGCTTACCCAGTAGACTTTCTCCGCGATTCATCTCAAAATTGACAAAGGCTACGTGTAAGCGGGTAGCTCAAGAAGAAAAAAGAAAAAAATTTAGCACTTTCAACCACTCATTTATAAGGGAAAATGACCATAGAAAGTAAGAGTGTCAAACCTGCAAAGAGTCGGCAATGGAGACACAACTAGAAAAAATAAAACATAGAAGGGTAACGTACAGAAGAATTGGATAAGGGAGAGAAACATAGCTTGCATGGGAAGATGAAGGGGTCGTAGCCTAAACCAATAGATTAAATCTGATGGACCAAAATTTTCCGCGTGTATATGTATATATTATATTTGATTTAGTTAATTAATGAAGTGTCAAAAAAAATGGCGGTTACGGGGGTTTGGGGAGTGATAACGGACGTCAATCAAAGTCAAAATGATTTAGTTAATTATATTCTCCGTTCACACGGCCGCTTCTTCGTCCTCCAAACACCTGCCGAATCTTCTTCCTCCCTCTTTCCTCCTCCTCACTCACTCACTTAAGAGTCCTTCCTTCCCCGCCACTGCCCATGTCGGCCGAAGCGCTGTGAATTGGGTCCTTCCTCTTTCCTTTTCTTATCTTGTGGTCGGCTAAAGGCGCCCGCCCGCGTTTTCAATCTTTTGTCTTCCCTCCTTTATAACCCCTCGGGCAGGTTCTTGGTCATCACTGGTTTTTTCTTTTTAGTGCAGGTCTGAGCTGATCGGTTGCTCGTTTGCGGGTCGTTGTGATAGTTGCCATGGAGAGCAGTGTTCCGGGGCGGCTTGCTGGCTGGGAGATTCATGGCTTCTATACAATGAATGGTATGGTGTTTTTAATCTGATGTCTTACTTGTGGATTGTTCTTTTTTTTTTTTTTTTTTTTGAACTTGTCGTGTATTATGGTTTCGTTGAAGGGGGGCGGGCATTGTTTCTTGTTAATCTTAATTGATGGTATGTGAAAATAGGAGTTCTTTTTTTTCCTATCCAGTTACTGTTATATGGGATATTGGTCACCAATATTTAGTTTTGGGTCGCTGAAAAAACTCTCATTTGCGTGGTAGCAGTTTTATTTTATCCGATTGATACAATTCTTTCTGGGACCTTGACGGCTTGAGGCTGGGATGGAGCCATATTAATATTGTGGTTTTATTATGACCACTTCAAAAAAATTTAGGATTGACTTTATCCATGATGAAAGTCCTCAGATAATCTAAGAACCTAGGTTAAGTTTAGTTTTGGCTGTTGTGCAGATTTGGATGTAGAAAAGATCAAGGAGGAAGCTGGATCAAGGTGGCTGCGCCCGAATGAAATCCATGCAATCTTGTGCAATTATTCTCGCTTCAACATAAATGTCAAACCAGTGAACCTCCCAAAAGGTGGACATATTTGCAAAACTCCATATTCTTTTTCTTCATTTCACATTAACTTTAAAGCGGTCAACACACTGCTTTTGTATTTGAGGCACTTGTGTGCTGTTTCCTCTGAAAATGGCTCTTGCATATTGAAGGAGATACTCTTTACATTTAAGGTACAGGAATGTGCATAAACATTTTTAAATCAATGCCAGAAAGTTTATTCAACCTGTTTTATGCACTGGAAATGAAGATTTTTTTCCCCCTTGGGCACCTTTTTTTTGGCCTTTTCAACTGGCTGTTCTGTACGAGAACCAAATATACTCATTTAAAAACATTTCCTGACCTCTTACAACGGGTGTTCAAGCCTAAGGACATGTTAGGAAGGAAAGTTTTTAAGTCTCCATTATCTGTCCAAGTGCAGTGCTTGAAAATGACATTAGTAATTCTATATATTGAGCTTAAGTAATTGACAATTTTAATTCTGTGCTTCCAAGGTGGTGTAATTGTTCTTTTTGACCGAAAAGTTCTGAGAAACTTTAGAAAGGATGGCCATAATTGGAAGAAGAAGAAAGATGGGAAGACGGTCAAAGAAGCTCATGAACATTTGAAAGTAAGAGAGGTTTTTTACCTGTTTTTCCTCATTACTTGCTTACTGCTTGCAAAATAATGCTGATGGTGGTGGCATCTGGTTATATATATATTGGGGAGAAGATAACTTACTTTTAAGGAAGCCTATAAAGGAGTCATACCTGTGCCACTGTACAGTTATGGTGCCTGTTAGCATCCTGTGCTCCCTAAGCGATCATACTATACTAAGAAATTTTCTTGATATTTGTTTTGAGCTGTTATAGTTAATCATGCACCTACTATTATAGATGTAAAGGATTTTGTTGGTATCCAGTTGTGGACTGCAAGAAATGAATTTTTAAACATTCTTTCTTTGATGCAATTGTTTGGATTTGGGAAGCAAGTATTCACATGTTTAGTTGTTTATCCATTTTCCAGGTTGGTGATCAGGATCGTATCCATGTTTACTATGCTCATGGGCAGGAAAACCCCAACTTTTTTCGTAGGATTTACTGGCTTCTTGACAAGTATGCTTATGCTCCTATATAACAATTTCCCTTAGAAATGAATGTGGTCCAAATTAGCATTGTTGGACAAAAGAATCATTAAATTTTTACATATTGCTTCTGGCAATGATATTAATATAGAAAGAAAAAGTCTCACACTTTTACCTTTTAAAGCTTTAGCTGCTCAAATGGCATTGCAGAAACTGGAAGTACGTTTTATTTAGGAAATTTTGTTATGTCTTACTTGGTTACCCAACTGCATTATTTATTTTTTTAGGGATCTAAGCTTAAAACTGTACTTGTGCATGGCCCAATCATGGCTTGATGCTCTTTCAATTATAAATTTATTTTTCCCCGTAACCATAATATGTCCATGATATATTTCCTGATGAACATTTCAGGCTATTTATTTGTCTTCTGGGGAACTAAGGTTACAACTAGAATTGAGCATGGCTCAATTAGGGCTTGATTAACTTTGCAATTTTAAATTTATTTTCCTCTGATCCATCTGTGCAACTGCAATATTATTCTTGATGAACATAGCAGGCGTACTGTAAATCAACTTGTAACTGTAATCTGTACATCATATGTTCAATCTTCTTCCTGTTTGCACTGTAGCTCAAATTTGAGCACTTTTAGTCGGTTCCATGCATTTAGAAAGTGAGATGTCTAAAGAGGAGGCTCACATATTCTCATCGTGGTTGGACTTAAATGGGATCAACTTCTTGATTATATTTGTTAAAAAAATTCTTGGTTATCCAAATATCTTATTTTGAAATATTTTTTATAATTAATATTCCGATTTCGACAATTGAGATGGAAAGACTAGAAACATTAGGTTGACTTAAAAAGTTATGGACACCCTCTTTAAGTGTGCTCAGTTTGTTTCTTATTGCTGTTTTTCTTTCAGGAAGACGTTAATACATTTTTCTTTTCAGGAAGCACGAGCACATAGTTCTAGTGCATTATCTTGAAGTCTTAGAGGTTTGCATTACTTTATTTTTGAGAAAAAAAATCAGAATTTATTGCTTACATGGAAATGTTTTTGGGTCTTTATATCACTATGAATATTAGCAGGATGGTGGGAATCAAATCCTTTCTACACCTAAAGAATGCAAGGAAGCATTGTCTTTATCAAATCGGAACCGCGGTGGTTCTCCATTTGCATTGGCACATTCGAGTTCTGGTTCCAGAGTTTTATCTGAAGAAAGCGAATCTGGCTTAGACTGTGCATTTTTTTCCGGTGAGAGAAGTTTCTCTCTGGGCTTCTCGTTAATGTCTTTTTCTATTTTCTGGATTTTTAAAGTAAAAACCTGAGATGGAATTGCTAGATCTTCTGCCTTGACTGTGCATGGCGCTGATTTTTTACATTCACAAATGTTAAAAGGGTGATTTTCTGGATGCATCTGAATACTATCCTATTACTTACCTTCATAAACCCTAAAACAACCTTTTTGTGAAATCTTAGGTTCTGGGGATTCTGTTGCTCCTGGGTCAGTTGATGTAGGGACTCACCTTAGTGGCAATCCAACGGTTCAAGCCCATGAGATGAAAATTCATGAGATCAACACTTTAGATTGGGAAGTTTTGGTTGACTCTGTAGAATCTTCACAGCCAAGCAGAGGTACTCATGGACAGATTACCTTAAAAAAATGTAAAATGTTGTTATGAATGATAAAAACATGCGAGAATTCAGTTGTATTTTTTTAAAATATTTTATTTTATTTTATTTTTCCAGAAGATCCAATACACTCTGAACAACAGAGTGGACACTTGTTGGGAAATGTCTGCAATAATGTACGTTGAAAGCTATTGTTTTTCTAAATTGATATTGTAAGCAGTTATTTCGGTTATGTTTTGAATTTTTTTGACTATAGTGTCATCTTTTTTTCCGGGCTTGCAGTGTGGCATGGTCAACTCCTACAGTAGCACTGTACTTTTGGGGCATTCAACTCCCCGTGGTGCCATTTCTTCATTGGATAATCAGTTAAATAATTTACCGTTGACATCTAATGTTAATGTTCAAGGAAAAGATTCTGCAGTGGTCAATGTTGGAACTGAAATTTTGTTCGATTCTATTGGCGAGAAATCATATCAAAACTCAGACAGTTTTGGTAGATGGATGAATGATATTCAGACTGATTCACATGTCTCATTTGATGCTCAGCCAGTTGAACAGCCCACTATGGTTGATCCCGAAGGGACGTCTGATATGATGACTGGTAGAATGTTGATGTGCGAACAGATTTTCACTATAACAGATATGTCCCCTTCGTGGACTTTATCTACCGAGGAAACAAAAGTAAGATTTGATGCTGCTATTGTTTTTTGTAGTGTGTAGATTCTGTGGTTGAAATTCACTCACCACTTTATCGATTTGGCAGCTGCAACCTGGGATGCATTTCCGATCTGGTTGTGCTTGTTAGACGAATTTTGATAAATGTTATTTTCCCATATTGAAAAAGTAAATAAACTGTTTCTGTTTTCATACTCACGTCTTGATTAGTTAGATCAAGTTCTTAATTTGGTGTTTGTGGTGACTATTTTGGTTCCCGTCCATTATAGTTCCCTTGCCTATGCATTTTGGTTAAACAAACTTAGATTGCGGAATTGACTAGGAATGGAAGGTCATGGTTCGAAATACTATCCTCTCTTTTGTATGCTTCTTAGCAGTCAATGTTTTCTCATTTGTTTATGGGGAATAGCATTCATGTTGTTTGGTTTGTCAATTTGCCAGTTGTCTATGTCGAAACATTATACAGCTCTTAGAGACAATACTTATTCCAGAAATGACATTGCCTATGTTCTATGGTACCGTTTGTGCAGATCCTTGTTGTTGGTTATTTTGATGAAAGTTGCACCAATCTTGCCAACAGCAATTTCTTTGCTTTCTTTGGTGAAAAACAAGTTCCTACTGAGAAGGTCCAAGATGGGGTTTTCCGTTGTACTGCACCACCTTGCTCCCCTGGGCTGGTTGACTTTTACTTGACATTTGATGGTCAAAGACCTATTAGTCAAAGCTTGAGTTTTGAATACAAATCGAACATACCTTGTGTAAACAGCAGTTTAATGCCATCTGAATTTGAGGATTCTAAATGGGATGAGTTGAAAGCTTTGTCAAGGCTAGTTCATCTACTTTTCTCTGCTTCAAACAATCCTGCAATTTTATCTGAAAAGGTATCAAGCAGCTCCCTGCAGGAAGCCAAAAAGTTTACAGCTAGAGCACCAGCTTACAAGAAACAGTGGATAGCTTTGATGAAATCAATTTCTCATGGTGAGTCAACCTTGGAGCAGGCTACCAGAGGTTTATATGAGCTGATTCTGAAGAAAAAGTTAAGGGAGTGGCTATTGGATAAAGTGATTGAAGGTTGTAAGGCTACTGCACGCGATTCTATGGGTCAAGGTGTAATACATTTGTGTGCTATGCTGGGCTATACCTGGGCTGTTTACCCTTTTTCGTGTTCGGGTTTGTCATTGGATTTTCGAGATTCTTCAGGATGGACTGCTCTACACTGGGCTGCTCACTGTGGGAGGTCATTATTTTTCATTGACATTAAAAGTCCTAGAGGGTCATTGATATTCTATACATGCAACCATGCTTATATACAAAATCACTTCCACATGATGATTCTCATGTATACTCATTCTCTTTTTTATTGCCTAGCCTGGTGAATATATTTTCAGTCAATGCTGTGTTATGTATTTCATTTTATATGCGCTCGAAATACATCATTGATTACTAAATATATGCTTACTCTACTTAAGATGCATAAGCAGTGCTTGTAAGTTGTCACAACCTTTGGTATCAATGCACATAATCTAGAAAATTCTGTGCCTGTTCCTCTGGAAACTGTTAGGGAACAAACACACAAGATATTTCATGCATAGCATGCCATGTGGACAGGTTTTTCTCTGAGTCCTCATACTCCTATGTCATTTAACTTCTAGATCCTATAATACATCCCCACATGGTTTATGTCTGAGTCCTCATACTCCATTTTACTAATGCATACTGCCTGAAATTTGGATGAGTCTACATTCTGCTTTCTTCACTCAGAACTGTGGCTTTTGTGGTTGGATCATCAGCATGTTATTACTGTATGGCGGATTTTCTCTGAGTCCTCATACTCCTATGCCATTTAACTTCTAGTTCCTATAATACATCCCCACATGGTTTATGTCTGAGCCCTCATACTCCATTTTTCTAATGCATACTGCCTGAAATTTGGATGAGTCTACATTTTGAATTTCATCTTGGAAAGCTGTATGCAGGATTTATTTTCTTGCAATTTTCATTACTTTTTTTAGTTTTGTATTAAATTACACTTGCAGGGAGGACATGGTTGCATATCTTTTATCTGCTGGATCTAATCCAAGCTTGGTGACGGATCCTACAAAAGATTGTCCTGGCGGATACACTGCCGCTGATCTAGCATATATGAAAGGTCATGATGGACTGGCTGCTTATCTTGCTGAAAAAGGTTTAGCAGCACATTTCAATGCTATGTCATTATCTGGTAAGATCAAGGGGTCCCTCGATACTAGTGATGCTGTTCCTGTGAAGCCTGAGAATGTGAACGATGATGAACTCTGTATGAAAGATTCCCTGGCAGCATATCGTAGAGCTGCAGAAGCCGCAGCTCGTATACAAGCCGCATTCAGGGAACAGACTCTCAAATTAAAAACAAAGGTGGCCCAGTTAGAAAAAACTGAAGCAGAAGCATCTCTTATAGTTGCTGCTTTGAAGATACAGCATGCTTTTCGTGATTACAATGTACGTAAAAGGATGGCAGCTGCTGTTAGAATTCAGCATGGATTTCGTTCTTGGAAGATCAGAAAAGATTTTCTCAACATGCGGCGCCAGGCAGTTAGGATCCAGGCAAGTCTTGTTCTTGAAATCTTTTTTTCCTCTGTGTGGCTCATGCTTTTTCTCTATTATTGAGAGTACTTGTTTTCGCCAGTTACTTTCTTGTTTTCTTTTTCTATCTTTCAGTACATTGTTGGCTTGTGTCTCTCATCAAGGAATTACCTTAATATTCTCCTGCCTTTTTGTTTTTATTATCCAGGCTGCATTTAGGGGACACTTAGTGCGAAGACAGTATAAAAAAATTCTTTGGTCTGTTGGAGTGCTTGAGAAAGCTGTTTTACGTTGGCGCATGAAGAGAAAAGGATTACGGGGTATTCCAGCAGATCCTGTAACAGCTACTGAGCCATCATTAGAAGGGAGTGGGGTTGAAGATTTCTATGAGATGAGCCAGAAGCACGCAGAGGAGAGAGTTGAAAGATCAGTTGTAAGGGTCCAATCCATGTTTCGGTCACATAGAGCACAAAAGGAATATCGGAGAATGAAGCTAGCTTTTGACCAAGCCCAGGTAAATAGCTTATCTGATGACATAGCAAAACTTATTATTTAAAAGAACATTTTTTTGCTTAATTTAATTTTAGTTATCTAGCGTGCAGATTTCACTACATGTAGAAAATAGCGCACAGCCCATAAATGAAGTCTTTCAACGTCACGTTAATACTTTTGGAAAATAAACACTGTAGAGGTTGAAATTTACTCACTTGATTGAAGAAAACAAATCAAAAGTATTTTTTACCAAAGAATTTGTTAGTCTTGAATTCAAGATACTGTAGGATCAAAGATGGACTCCATTTCAAAATCATGTTTTTCTCACACAGAACTCAATTAGAAAATCATTGGAGATGAATTGGGGATCAGCAAAAGGAGATTATCAAAAGATGTGATCTTTTATGAAAAATTACTTTAAATAACATCCAAACATGAAAAAAGAAGAAAAAGGATTGAAAAGGAGCGTTTGGCGCTGCCATGCCAATACCTGTGAGGGCAAGTGATGTGGTGTTGAGACTCAGCTTGGCGGCATTTGGGAGGCTTTTAAAAATATTTTTCATCAATTCCCACTTGCTTTTAAAACCTCAAAAACAGAAGACGAACATATAAAAGATTCTCTGTAATTTTCTTTGAGAGTAATTATCCTCCTGTTTGAACTTATACCTTGTTTGACATGCAACATTTCAACAAAGTACTAGGCTAATTTTTTTAAATTCATGTTTTGAAGTCAAGACTTTGATATATATCTAATAAAAAATCACAAGCGTGATAGAAATTGAAGGATAAGAGTAGTGTTATTCTGATCATGTATTAAGTATTTTGTATTCATGAATTCTTTTCACCTAGGAGATTAACCATAATTTTATCAAGAACTGGCCTCGTTAGAGCCTCAAAGTATATTCTGCAAGCAATATATTGTCAAATAGACGTCCTCTGACCTCTCAATAAGACAGTAAATCCTTCTTTAAATTTTTGAGCTCTCTCATCATAAGAATCACTTCTATAAATGAATTTATAGTGCTCCTCCCATCACCTGTTATCTTGAGTTTATTCGTTAAATTCGTTTGTAAAGGTTGGAATTCGCACGCTTGCTTGATTGAAGAAAACAAACAAAAAATAATCTGCACTAAAGAATTTGTTAGTCATGTATCTTAAGTTCAACAAAACATTTTTTCAATACAAGATTAATGTCTTCTACATTAAAACATTCTCTGGTAGCCAATATGCAAGATACAATAGAGAACCTCAAAAGATGTGATCTTTTATGAGAAACCATGTTAAATAATCCCCAAACATGAAAAGATAGGAAAAAATGTTGAAAAGACGTGGCCGGCACTGTGATGCCGAAACCCGAGGGGCGCTTGAAGGTATATTAAAGATATTTTTCAACAAATACTGTAGTTGCAATTGTTTGCAAGTGTTGTACTTTACACTCCCTGCTTCAAGTAACTAAGCATTCTTTTGACTTCTGCAGTTGGAATACGAAGCATAGCTTGATCCGAACTTGCAGTAAATGGGAGGTGACAGAAGATTTTCGGCTAGTCAGTCCGACTATTTTCACGGATGGGTGCCCTGTCTAAATTTTCTTTTGTAAATCATCTGTTTTTTGGCGTTCCTTTTGTACAGTTTGGTCAAGCGGTCGGACGAGGGTTCAGTCAAAAGCATTTTCTGGTGAAGGGTTTATGAAAAGCCATGGAAGGACCATTTATGTTGAGTATTCATGGTGAATCGGGCATTGTAAGTGGTACTTGGAGGTGGGCCTTGGAGCGATGATCAGTGAACATTTGTATATGCAATAGTTACGAAGATTGTAGTATTGTAGGTAGGGGTGGGCGCTCACGTCCAAAGTACCTTGCCTAGTTCGATCGAAGAGCATGTCAGATTAAATTTGGCTGGGAGTATGTCAGATTAAATTTGGCTGATTAAATTTAATTGAATAAAAATAAATTAAATATAAATATTTTTTTGTTTGATCGAACAATGATAGTGTTTGAAATTTATGTTAATAAAATAATGTTTCGATATTTGTGAGCTTAATAGTATGTTCTAAAAATTTTTAAAATTATGATATATATTAAAATTAATTAAATTTATATATAAAATTGATATTTAATATCTAAAATAACTGATAATAACTTACAGAGAAAAAAAGATGAGTTATTTTTATATTTAAGAATTTAGAACATTGTATTTACTTCAACAATTAAAGCAAAACGTTCACTATATAGTTAAAATGTTTTCAATTAGTATTATAATTTACTAAATTTTTAAATTTTAGTTTTTATATATTTTTAAGTTAAATAAAAGATAATCAATATGTAAAATGTTTAAAATGATCTTTAACATTAAAATATAGTCCAATATTCATGTACTTTAAAAAATAAAATATTCTAGTAATTAATTTTTTTATCTAATGTAGTTTATCTACATGAAAAAAATATACAAAAGAATTAATTACTTGTAAAAATATTTTACAAATATTAGAATAGCATAAACTAAATATAACATTTTAGTATGCTCATTATAGACATGAAGATATTGAAATATTATATTTATCAACATAATAATTAATATCTTCTCATTCTCCAATATTCAATGTTCCAAACAAATTTGATGATGAACTTGGTTGTTTTTGTATAAGTAAAAAATATAGTAGCAAAAGAAAAATATATGTTAAAAAATATATTAAAATAGAAAAATATATAGATACAAAATATGAATTACCTAATTATTTGTTCTTTAATATTAAATATTAATTCGAAGGAGACAGTTGATATAAGAATGATTAAAATATCTTGATTAATTTTTCTCAAAATAAGATATTTTACTATATTAAATTTCCATCATAATAATATATCAAATTGCTCGTCTACTTCACCCACAAAAAAATAATTGATTCATCCAAATAATTCTCTAAATCAATTCGTGTTGGCTTCTTTAATGAACATTCAATAATCAACTTATTTACTCTTTGTAATCTCTTAATTAGGCTTCGAGTAAAACAAATAATTGATTAACTTGTCAATTCTAATAGAAGGCTTGCTTGATAGACATCTAACCATAGATTTACATAAATTTTATTTTTAAAAGTTTTCAATTGTAATAAAATATTTATTTATTCAATTTTTTTAAAAGTGATTTTAATTTTTATGTTAATTGATACAAGAGAAATTAAGAAAAATAAAAGAGAAAACAATTATATAAATAAGATATTAATTGTTTGTGAGAAAAAATAATATTTATAGGAAAAAAATAACTAGATAATAAAATAAATATGAGATGAAAATAATTTACTATATTAACAGAATTATATCCATCCGACCATGACAGAACTGACCAAATTTGACCGTGCAACCGATTTTTTGTCCGAGGTTAATTGGACCTTGCCCCATATTAAAAATTTTTTAAAAACCCCTGCTGCAGACGCCCTTAAGCATGACCGTGATCAACGGTCAAGCCTAAATGCGTCTACACGGATGTCAACAGCATGCGTCTCCAAGTCTCTCAGGTATTTAACTTACATACGCCCACCCCTAAATGTAGCTGGCCTGATTTGATGTGATGAAGCACTCGTTTAAGCTATCAAAAGAAGCTTGAAGTTCTGCACATAGAAACACTGAGCAAGCTGTATCTTTAATGGGAAAGGAAGACTTGATATCTTCGTCAGCAAAAAGAGATATCACGAAGCAGAAATTTGCGCATAGTCTACAAGCCGATCTTGAAGAAACAACATTGTTTTCTAGATCTGATGGCACAAATTGATAAAATCGGCTGCAGATGTTTGCATTTCTCTGACTTGTATAACAGGTTGACAGCAATAAAGGATAAGTTTCAGAGCCACTTAAACAACCAATGCGGAACCTTCTTGTCGATCACCTTCTCCGTTATGGTTTCTAGGCTTGGCTTCCAACCTCTGCCAGACAGCTCCCTGCTCAAGAACTCAGATCTTCCCTCCATGGTAGTTGCCATGAGAACTGACCCATTCTGCTGTTCTTCCTCCTCTTCCAAGCTCTCTATTCTGGCTCTTACGATTCTCTCTTCCCTTTCGGCAGTCGCCGAACATAGCCTTGAAAGGCAAGGAAGAATCCTAAATGCAGCTCGGAAATAGTCTGTGCTCAATACAATTCTGGCCTTGTCAAGAATTTCACGAGCTTCATCGTTCGACAGCTTCACTTCCTTCCCCGCCTCATGGGCAACATCAAGTAAACCTTCTCTGCCTCTAGTTGGTGATCGGCGGGGAGGGGAGCAAGCTTTCTACCCGACACGAGGGGACGGCCAAACTCCACCACAAATTGTTGAGGGTGCTCAAGCATGAGCTCTCCAACAGCCACGGGGTGCTCAAACACCTTGATGGTGCCATCGGGTAGGATGACCTTTCCAGTTACATCACAAGTCCGGTGAGATATGTAGTTGCCCATTGTAACATAAAACAAGGTTGAATGAAAGATTGAAAACTTAAAATATATAGGTTGATGTGAAAAAGAGAGGTATTCACCGATGGAATTGAATGGGGAGGGTGCCGCCGTGAATTGAATTCAGGGTATGAGCTAAATGAATGCATGCGTGGGGCAGATGGGATTTGTGACTTGGTGTGAGGAGGAGGTGTGGGTTAGCTGCTCCATCTTGTGAGTCGTCTGCATTGCAATCACTCATGAATTGTCGAAACTTCATGGATTTGGTGCATATGTTCCATTGTGGGGAATGTCCGCACAGGGTGGAGATTTCTTTATACTAATTGCAAAGTAGCTTGATCTTGTTGGAAAATCGCACTTTGCGTGGCAATCGTGTAATAGTAAGCAAAACAGAAGTGCGGTGGCTTGGGCCACTAGTCAAAAAGTTTGTTGAACGAAACCGTTTGCGGTTGCAAGTTAGCACATATGCTCTCGTCTTTACGTAAGCTCCAATGTGTATATATATAAACTAGACGATGCTAGGCCAAGCTAGAAATCGGAGATATTTGAATCAAAATAATTCTTTTAAAAGTTTTATTTCTATCAAATAGGGTAATGTGAATATTCTACAATGTTCCATCAATACACTAAAGGGGCTCTATAATACATCTCGTGTGGAAGTAGGTTAACACCTATATATATATATATATATATATATATATATATACATATATATGTACATGAAAAAATTTATCTAAGCTTGAGGTAAAGAGAGTTTTTTGCCCAGCTTAATCTTGGTCGTCTGATTATAAAGACGACCCAGATTTAATGAAAGAAAGAAAGAAAATAAAACTCCCCTCCACCCTTTCCTTCACTGGCGGCCAGGTTACGTCAACGGAGCAACTTGATCGGCTACCCAAGGCCAGAATCTTGTGGCCAACCACTTTTTTTTCTTTTTTAACGTGTGGCTAGATTTGGCTGCTGTGGGATGGACGTTGTAAAACCCACGATTCGAGTTAGGGTTTTATATTCAGAACCGGTCGGGTCGACCGTTATTTTTTCGAGTTGAGTCAGTTTCAGGACACGTGTACCGAGCCAATGCCAGTCGCGTGTATGAGCTATGAGGGTCATGCGTACCCAAGTATATGATGATAACGTCATGAACACAGCAGAACAGAATGAGTTATCAGATATATGAGAGTATGCCAGTAATTTTTTTATTATTTTTATATATAATGGATCGTAAAATTAGTATTAGGCCGTTTACCGCGTTAGGACGCGTTCGGGCAGTCTGGGTGGGTTGATAGTTCTAGAACATATCATTATGATTTTTTTTTGTGTT